>JBCAUG010398803.1:0-16323 GCA_038406175.1 Haplosyllis leylae
TCAATATTAGCATTATTTATTTGAAGATCATTTCTTGACTTACTAGTCAATTCTTTATTAAGCAGAATCACTACACCACCCCCTTTTTTATTTTGCCTTTCGGTACTATAATAATCGTAACCTGGGAAACATATCCGATGTATGTTATTTTTATTTAGCCAGGTTTCCTGCAGGATGACTATGTCATACTTATTTTTACCTGCAGATTTATTTAGATTTTCCATTAATGCCTGTTCCTTACTTATTATCCCTCTAACGTTTTGTTGATATACAAGTAGATCATTTGTTTTGCAGTCCTATAACACACTATCCTCAATATTCACATAGTCACAAGAGCCTCTTACTTGATCCGAATCAATGTCTACTATGGGGAGGTCTCTCTTATCGTGTACAGAATTCAAATCTATTCGAGGAGTAAGACACATTTCAACAACAAACAGAATTTATACTTCCATATAGGTGATAAGAAATGATCATCATCAACATTAGAATACACAGCAAATCTCAATAAATTATACCAACAAATGATAAATATAGTGACAAAGAAAAAAGTTCGATGAGATAGACATGTAGAAACTATAAAAGACATACTAATTGCGAGACTACACGGTTGTGGCGACTTGATTAGGGGATTCGGAGAATTTTTAGTAAGGTAATAGTCATAGTGTCAGTTCGTCAATTGTCCTTTGTTTCAACTCATCATGATATGTCTGATTTTGGTGGTTTTCACCTATCATGATCATCAGGTATCCTTTACCCTTTATTGTTCCAACCTATCAAGGTGATTAGGATACATGACCATTTAGACTTATCATGTTCCATGACATCATTCATATTGATGTGATAGTAATGGTTAAACCTATCATGACATCCTCTGTTTGATCATCTATAAGTTATTTAGACTTATCGTGGTGATCAATCATGGCAATCACAATCATGTTCCATGATATCATACATATGGATCTGATAGTAATGTTTAAACCCATCATGACATCATTTGTTTGATCATCTATAAGTCGTTTAGACTTATCATGTTCCATCATTCGTACCATCATAGGACTTAGCAATATACAGCATTTAAACTTATCATGCTTACCATGTCCAGCATAGCAGTGAAGGGCACCGTTACTTGTTTACACCTTTAATGGTAGTTATGCAACATAGTGGAGAGTTCATGTTGGAGAGGCTGAGGATTGTTGCACGTTTACGCCTTTAATAGCTCTGATCCAGTCACGGATATCATGAAGTATTTCTCCAAGGATACCTTGGTTTTTCCAGTAGCTGGTGTTGAGGCAGTTTTTATCGTGAAGAGAGATTCCTGTTCCCCACAACTCATCATAGCAAGATTCAATGATGGTCTGATCTCCTGTATTCTCTAGTAGTGACATTATGTCAGGATTCTGCACACAAATTTGGCCTTTATTCCTTCAAGGCATAGTCTCTTAGCATTTTCCTTCCAACGATATTTGTCAAAGTTCACATTTTTTTCGAGATCTTCTTACACACTAATGCAGTGTTCATCTGTAATATCTCCTCTGCTGTTGATGTATCACCAAAATGTCGTGCTTTTACATGCTGTATGAATTGTTCACTACTATGATACTTGACCTCATTGTAGGTAAATTTGCAGCTATAAAAGTTGCTGAATGGATTTTGGTTTCCAAAGAACCCAATGGTTTTACCATCACTTACTGAACTGATGTCATATCCGCTCAGTTCTTCTGGTAGAGTGTGCAGATTTTCTACTGTATATTTTTTACCTAATATGTGTAAGGTTACTCCATCAAGTTTACACTTTCCTTTATACTGCTCCTTTTTTCTTGCTGCTAAGAGATAGGGTCTCAGTATTCTTCATTTTTCTTCATCCTGTTCATTGTATTCCCTGTCAACATAAATACCTCTCTTCAATGATTTTTTCCTTTCTAGTAGCATGTCAGCATCTGATTTATTGTTGAAGGAAATGCAGATTGGTTGTGCTTTCATGGGGTTGTATCTTCCAACTCTCGTAGTTCCTTTAATTGGAATCTTCCTTGCAATGCTACATTTTTCTTCATCGTTGTCTGCCACTACTGTGTCAGCTATGGCATTTATTACCAGTTCCCTGGTAACATTGTCTGTTTCTCATGCTCCTTCCTTTACTTCGTTCATGATAATGTTGCTTTCCATGATTTTACTCTCTAATTTTTGTAGTCTGTTGTTGAGCTTGGCATTCTCTTCTTCAATCTTCTTTATACGTGTTGTTAATATCTTCTTATCTTTCTGTAGATTTTTTATTTCTTTTACACTTTCTTCCCACTCCTTCTGGGTTGTAGTGAGTAAATTGATACTGGTCTGCAGGGGCTTTATCATGTTCTGTATGTTTTCCGTCAGCCTTGCTTCCATGGCTTTCAGTGCTTCTGTTATGGTCTTACTATCTTCTACCATGTTTTTCATTCTACCTTCTTCTTCCTCTTCATCAAGTTTTGGTTTTTTCAACGTCGTCATTGGTTCATCCATTGTTTCCATCTGTTCTTCTTCTTGTCTTGTACTCTTGACTACACTATGGGTATGTTTCCTTTTTTGTGATGTACCTGGTGAAGAAGATGTTCTTCTATGATTGTGGTCCTGTAGCGCTTTAGGGGTACGTGATCTAGCTGATCTTTCCTTTCCTGTTGTCCTATCAGGTGAATTTACGAATCCTAGTAGGTTCGATTGTACAGTGTCTTTGGTTTTTTGACTGCTCATCATGGACTGTTATATTTATTAATGTTTAAGCCTATCACACACTCGTTATATCCAACACTTGTGTTTGCTGTCCGTTTACACCTATCATGACCTATTTTCCTACTTATTGTTTGTACCTGTCATGATTTACTAGAAATTCTGTTTATATTTTTCTTGGTTTATACCCATCATACATTTTTTCTAATCAACTATATGCTGTAGCTGCAGATATTAGTAATCTTGTTTGTTCCTATAATGCATCTGTGCTTATTTGTACATAATCCGTTATATTTCCATCCAACATATGTTTCTTCTATTTGTTTGTTTTATCGCTCACTGAATAATCTAAGAGTATATATCCTTTATATTCCATAGTTATATACATATATGTAATGCACTCCTCTATTCCTTTAGCATTCGTAAACCTTTATCATGATTTTTTAACTTCTCATCACCTCTAATCAGTCATATTTTGCTCTTATTAATTGAGCTTAATCATTGTGCCGCCATTACGCGGTAGGTAATTTCAAGGTTTTCAAGTCAGTTGGTAAAGTGCAGAAACAAGTGGAAAATGCACCAAACTTTACATGAAAACCATTAAGTCATTTAGAAACAAGTGCCAACAATGTGCCAAATTACTTCTCAGAGAAATAGTTTCTTTCCTTGCATATTCTTTGCGAACTATATGTTACATGAGATGAGTGGGAATAGCAGCCTACAGCAAAATGTATTATTTCAAATGTTCATATTAAATAAATCTGTAGACAGACATGGGGGAGTCTCTTGATTTAAGGATATTGGGCTTTTGTGGTAGAAGCATTTTTCAATTTGTCTGAAAAGTTAATTTAAAAATCCTCAAGCTACTGAAAACACTTTCTAGCGTTTGTCTGTCGTTCAGCCATTGTTTTAAAGTAATTATTTGTCTTGTAAGCAGTCTAGATTGTCGATTGTCATCGTAAAGTAATCCTACAAGAATAGTAGACACGACATTAAAATTATCTACTCTGTCGAAAAACAATCCAAACAATGGAAACTGAAATTATGCCACGATTAGAGGTTTGTTTATTGGGAAGTATTTGGTAATCAAAAGATTTCCTTCTGAAAAGGTTTACAATATGTGCAAGAATTGTCACTTTTATATCACGAAAAGATTGCTTGATTTTAAAGCAGTACAAAAGAAAAGGCCATTCGAATCTGGTCAGAGCTCGCTCAAATGCTGTACAGAAATTCAACAGATGTTACTGCATCGTTTTTGCCACGCATTTGATCACTTCTAAAAAATTCTAAGACAACCTGAATTGTTCCAGTTTGGAAGATCTTGTAACAAATAATGACGTGCTGATAGACATTATGTTCTTACAGTGGTATTCTTGGAATACGCGAAGGGAAAGGAATTTAGACGTGCAGGAACGAGTTCATAAAATGTTCTCTTTTATCCACTCAAATGGTGTTGCCTGTGGGAAGAATCGTTTACCATCAACGAACTGATCTTGTCTCATTGACAAATTGGCTTGTTAACAAATTTGTGGAGTAAGGATAGTAGGATGATTTTTTTGGTATTATCCCTCTTTAGTATTGAAACGAAAAGTTAAAATATAACCCTCTCGGCAGACACTCCTGAATTGGCAATTTACTAGCGGGTTCCCACGTAACTCAAGTTTCCGAAGTATGTTGGGAGCCTCCATCAATGTGACCAAGGAGCAAATTGTTAGGGTTATGTGTACATATCGTAGTGACTTTGAATGAAAATTACTTTTTCTTTTTATTTCCTAAAATAAAAGCACCTAAATCCGTCCATACTTTGTCACTCTTCTTAACAGAAGCCTATTTATAGTTTAGCCAAAGTCTTTTAAAGAATATGGAGGGTGTTCTTCCCATATATCTTCCTTGGTTTATCTGATACCTCCTTTTAGATCACTAACTCAGTTTGTTTTTGTCTCTGTAATTGTATATATATTTATCTTAACGTGGATCAAAATCGTGATACCTACCCCCACGTAATTTTTTGTGAGTTTGACATGTCATGCTTTACGTATGAATTTATCTCAGCAAGTACAATAAACTCAACATTTAGGATCGTGCTGTATCAAATTCATGAGACAGTTATACACTGTTCAAGATTATGATAGGTTTACTTCACAGTTTAATATGGACATAGATAATAATCCAAGATGAAGACGTTTAATGATTTTTATAAAATTTCGTAATGCCTTTTTGCTTACGGTTGCAAAGCAAGCTGAAATATCGGCCCCACCAAGCATCCAATTTTGAAATACAGTTTGCCATATGTCCGTACAATTTTAAGCGCCATTATAACATGTCTTATTGAGGACAATCTTACCAATATTCCACCTAACAATTCTGTATGGATGTAATGTGACCAAAAATAAAGCTCTGTATGGGAAATTAACCGTCTGCCCGAGTCCTAACTACTATTGTACCCAAGTCAGTGTTGTTTCAAAATAGCTCTTTATTCATTTTCACAAGGCCGGGCCCTGTGTCTGTCTTTTTCTAAGTGACACATATTGAATCTTCAAACAAGAGTCTAAATATCTTTCAGGCAGTTTTATTCTTAAGATACACGATCTTAAAGAAGCAGCACAAGGTCCTTGCGGCATTTACAGTTTCACTAATTCGTGCAAGCCTCTCCTTTGAAAATTTTTATTTCACTAAAGCTAAGAAAAGTAATTGAGCCATTTCGCTACATTTAGTAAGTTCATGACGGCAAATACGAGAGCACGAAGGTAAAATGAGAGTATTAGTGACGTCATGTGTAATTACAAATAAAGCTTCCATTGGGACAATTCTTTTTTGTGCATTCACTTATTGCCTTTTCCCCTTGTTTGGCTTCCAAAAACAAATTAACCTTGTCCTGAAAAATAGTTCATCGCAAATAACAATAGTTCTATGGCAATAATCATTCTACACTTGTGTTGCCTGAAAGAGAGAAAAAAATATCTTTCCTTTCATCCGTCCTGGAAACGTCACCTTTTTCCTACAGACTATACTTGGCTTACAGACAGCTCAATGCATCTTTGAAATACCTGGATCACCAGGACGTCTGAAGGTCTTATTATGTTCTTGTCCTCTGGGGATCTTTGTCCATCCTCCATGTGTCCTAGTTTTCCCCGCAGACAATGTGGCAGGCACATTGCAGAAACAGTTGTCAGTTTGTTTTGTTCGCACCTTTCATTCCCTTTCCTTTACAAATGTGTAGCGAAGGTCAGATAATGGTATCAGTTTTGTTCACGATAAAAGTTGCAGTGTGCTGTTGTAAATAGAATACAACAGCAGAACCAGTGTTACGGAAGCCATTGAAAACTTGACATCCCCGATGAGGTGAGACGGTTGATGCAGTGTTCCATAGAGTGGGAGTGTTGGCTCGGAAACTGCAACCAAAAGGTAGAACAAAAGATAGCTAATGAACTAGGCTGTTGTTTTTTCCTCGAGCACTTTACGTGGGTCCAGCTACTTGTTGATTCTCAAAAGAGAGAATGGCATTATTTTTTCCGTAAAAATGTCAATCTCAGATTTCGTTTCAGGAAGAACAAATTCACAGTCTGTGTTTTACTAAAAAACCATAAGAATAAATGACAACAACCCTTCAACTATTGTTCAAAAAATGTCTTTTGAAACTCCCAATGTTTTTAAATTACAGAATGTCAATAAGTTTATTTTGTCATATTCAGATGAAATGTGATGCGATTAAGAAACCTGATCTGCACTATTTCTTAATGGTGGGCGACGCGGCAAATTTAAACAAAAAACTTAGTTATTGGTTGTTTTTTCTCTCTTGTGTTCAATTACCACACACTTACCACATAATAGCCAGACAATCCTCGTAAAAGAAGATGTGCACTTCCAAAATCGGCATTTTGAAGACACGATGAGTTACAATATGATATTTATGCTACAATTTGATACGATTTGACATTTTCATGGCTCCATCACACACTCACCAACGAAAATGTCGCGAAACTGAGTTTTATCTAACTGGGTTTCATCGAAATTATAATATAATCTATTATATTAGAAAGACGATAAACAAGTGTGATCGAACGATTCGATTTAACTGTCGCCATACGTTGCTCATTGTTGCTCATTTATACAGTAAAGGAGGCTTGGGCTCTGTCAGACTAATGGCTATTTGTAGACATATAAAAACCTAATGAATAGTTTGTGATAGCTGATTTGCGTCAAGTGTAACAAAACGATAGTCTGTATATTGTAGAAGATCACATTACATATATTTGACATTTAGCAGCAAGTAGGAACGAAATGATATTGTAGAAGAAAGTCCTCCAGCGGGAAACCGCATGAGGCATACCGGGGGCAGGGGGGTACCCCAGTCCTGTCCTGACCGTGGGGAAAGGCATCCCAGTCCTGTCCGGGGGTGGTTATCCCAGCCCAGTCTTGGCAAGGGAGGGTACCCCAATCCAGTCTTGGCGGGGGGGGGGTGTGACCCCAGTCCAGTCTTGGCTGGTGGAAGGGAGGTTTACCCAAGTCCAGCCAGGGGGTACCCCCTCCCCAGAAAGGACATGGGCCCGGAGATCTTGGAAAGAACCCGGGACTGGGGTACCCCCTTCCCAGTGGTGGACAGGCAGACAAACTGAAAACATTACCTTCCCCATTCCTTCGGAATGTGGGCGGTAATAATCGTGGACATATTCTTTTGTTTCGTAATCTTACTTCATTTGACTTTTTTGTTCTTATTTATAGGTTGTCCGTGTTGGTGTCAATGTGCTTCGCTACGTCAGTCATGAGTATTTACGCCCTTGGCTCATCCATTCGTACAGAATCTTCACTTCATCTTCCTCAAAGTACCAGTACGATGAGGTAAGGGATTTCAAAGTAACAACCTCCACAGATTCAACATTAAACAACTTACAAGGTATACAGCGAAGAACTACAAGAGGAATATTGGGTAGTGAAAAGTTTCACCAGGTGGCGAAGGGTGCCTTTTGACCTTCATGCCCTTTTTACCCTTTGTGCCCTTTTCGCCTTTGCCCTCCATGCCTTTTCCGCCCTTTGCATCCTTTTCATCCTTTGTGCCCTTTCTGTCCTTTGCACTCTTTTTTGCCCTTCATGGTTTTTTTTTTTTTGTTTTTTGGCCTTTTTTTTCCCTTTGCACCTTTGTTCCCCTTTCATACTTCATACCCTTTTTACCCTTCATGCCCTTTTCACGCTTTGTGGCCTTTTTGACCTTCATGCCCTTCACACCCTTCATGCCCAACCTTTGCACCCTGCCATAACCAGTCTTTGTGCCCTTGCAACCTGGAGGTTGGGGTATCCCCACCAGCCCTGACATGAATGGTCTTAAGGCTGGGCAAGGTGCAAAGGCAGGGTGTGAAGGCAGTCTAAACTAGGTTTTGGTGTCCCCACCACCACTGAGTCCAAAAAGTTCAAATATGTTTGATCAGAGCATGTAGTGTTGAGGTGTCCTCACCACCTTCAAGTAGAACCAACACCCCATCTACATTCACAGAATGGCAAATGGCATTCATAGGTCCCAACCACAGGCCCAAAATTCTGGGGCAAAAAGCCAAAACCAACCACTAAGGTGACTCTAACGAGCCACCAACAAACCATTTCACTTCGTTTGCCAGGTATGCAGTGGACAAAAACACAAATCAATAAACAAAATGTCCAACATTCACCAATTTCCACCAATGATCGTAACTTTCAAGAAATGTTTCAGTATTATAGCCTTTTTCATCACACTCTCTCCACGAGGAATATGTAGTAGCGTGAGGAAATAAATAATTTCCTGCTTCAATTAAGAGACTTTACGTGTAGAATCAGTGTGAGATTGCTTTGTTAAATTCTGCAAGCTTTTGTTCGCAGTTGCAGTTTGCTTTATCTCAAATGGTTGTGTCAAAGTATAACTGGTAATTGTGATGCTAACCATTTCGTGCTGTCGGTGGGCGTACCACTAAGCTTGTATCCTACTGTCTGGAAGTGGACACAGCCTTTTATTTTAATTCAGATGCAACCACTACTGGCTGGCAAAGGCAAATAACAATAATACAATTACAATACAAGAAAATCCTCCTGCGTGACCGCAAGAGACGTACCGCGTAACAAGCACCATCTTTCCTGTCTAGTAGGGGAGGGCCAAGATAGGGGTACCCCCTCCCAGGCAAGACCAGCGACAGGACCAGTGACAGGACTAGGGGGGACCTGGGACAAGAGGCCAGGGTACCCCCCCCCCATTAACATTCAAACACCTGTAAAAACATTACCTTCCCTCATCTTTCGGATGCGTGCGGTAATTGTTATTATTACAGTCGCTATTGCCACTGCTGCCATCTTTGTAATTAGATTATTTATATTTTAATTCTGGTCGTCGTGGGTTCTTTAACGATGCTAGTCCTTAAATGACATGACGTAATTTCCACGGTTGTAATCCCCAGACAAACGGGCGGACACATTTTTGTAATACAAATTATATTCATGGTCATCATTGTAAGGCCCTTCGGGTAGCAAAGATATCTCCTCTGACAGAGTAGAATCTGTCTTCATTTGTTTGTTTCACCAAGCGTGCAAGGTGCATGACATATCTGTTTTGTTTACCACTGCCATTTCTATACACTGCTTCGTAACCACGAGGAGCCTTGGCTCTGTTGTTACATGGTACCTAAGTGGAGATCAAGGTCTCTCAAGATTTTATGTGCTGTGTAAAACATTAAAAAAACAACAGTAAACACAAACCCATGAGTCCACAAGGACACATCCATACATTGATCAGCTCCTGTAGGGCCTGAGTTGTTTAGGATTACCAGGTCACCATGGACCACAAGTGCTCCCACACAGACTCTGACAGTGCCAGCCCATATTGGAAGATGCACCATTTTAGGCCCAAACATATCTCTTCTTACAGTACAATCTGTGTACACTTGCTTCTTCTACCAATGTGCATGACATGTCTGTTTTGAAGACTAGTCTACCAATGCAGAGAAGTCATGACACCTCATACTGAAACATTTGTGCCTAAAATTGGTGTCTAGGAGTATCACTCTCACTATCACGTGTCTACATCATTGGTTTGTAACTGCAAGGGGCCTTGGCTCTGTGATTACATCATTACTGTTATCTTCACCACTGCCAACCGCTTAAGCTGGGTGGCTGTTCAAATTCACATTTATTCGAAATTAAGTTGATTGTGAACTTTTGCATACTTCTTTCTGACCCAATCTGTAGCTTGCAGCCCGCTTTCCCAGAATGTTATTTTCGCCCTGACATAAGTGACAAATCAAGAAAGGAGGGAATATATCATTCCACTGCTGTGCAATATCCTAGAGTTAATTGCATTATCACCAAAGTTACAGACCCCATCCCTTGCCGAGGTGGTACTCCCGCCCATCCTGACCTGGACCTTGGGTACCCCCCCCCCCAAAAGGACATGGGACCAGTGGAACTATTATGGGATGGAGATTGGGTACCCTTCCCCCCCCCCCCCCCCCGTGGACAGACAGACTCACGCCTGTAAAAACATTACCTTCCTGTCGTACTAAGTACGCGGGCGATGAAAATGGCGAAATGCTCAGAATAGGCTTGTTACACAAAGGTCAATGGCAGAACGCCGTAATTCAAGTGCTGGGGATTTATGACATTTCTATTTTGCAGAGTGGAGACATCCACTCCGGTTGGATGGACGATGTGTTGCTCACCGGATCTAGTTACAATCCGTACAAGGAATCTGCGGACAAGGGAAACAGACGTAGAGCTGAGAGACAACAGAAGGGTAAGCAGAATTGCGATTGGTTTGTTGGTTGTGACAGAAAATATCATAGTTCTAGTGGCGGAGAATTATCTGTATTTCCCATGGAAACTCAAGGACAAAGGCTTGGCTTCGTGCATTTGTTGCCTTGCATTCAACACTTTGTTGCTTTGGGTTGTTGAAAGTAAAATAGAAGATCCCTTGTAATTGTCTGCTTAAGGAGGTAATGGCTTTTTCAGACAGAACTTAACTGGGCTCGGAATGGAATCGGGACTGGGAGAAATGGTGTATACCATGCCGATGTTTCCGAAATGGAAGGGGAGTGGGGAAGGGACTGGGAATGGGACCAAGGCTTACCAAGCCATTTTTGCATCTTTCCCTGGTTAATGTATCCTTTTACTGGTCCCGTTCCCATTCCCAGTGTGAAAACTTCAGCATTCAAGAAAGTCCTCCTGCGTAAACACAAGAGGCATACCGCCCGCTGTGTAGCAAGTGCTCGCCATGATGTCCTATCTCGGGGGGGGTACCCCAACCCTGGGGGGCGGGGGTACCCCATCCACAGGGGGTGGGGCAGGGGGGTTACCCCATCCCTGGCTGGGGGAGGAATGGGAGTACCCCATCTCTTGGGGGTACCCCATTCCTGACCAGGGGGGTGGGTGGGTACTCCATCCCTGTCCAGAGGGCAGGGCAGGGGGTGGGGCAGGGTACCCCATCCCTGGGTGGTGGGTGGGGTACCCCATCTCTGGCTGGGGGGGTTCCCAAGGGTACCCCCTCTACCTGTGAACGGACACACACCTGTGAAAACATTACCTTCCCGTCGTAGGGTGGAAATATTGGTCCTGGTTCCATTCCCAGTCCCGGTACCGTTCTCTCAAGTTCTGTCTGAATTAGCCAGTAGATTAGCCATTTTCGTCAGTGATGTCATGTGAGTGCACCAATAGTTTTCTTCTCATAAATAACAGAACGAGAAGCAGTAGAGAAAGAGTTTCCATGGCTCGTTCAGGATTCGGCGCCAGAGGAATCTATTGAAGACCAAGACAAACAATCTAATACAGAGGGAGATGTCGAAACACGCAAACCTGAAAAACAGTCAACAGGTTAGGAAGATGAAATAATACTGCACTGATGTAAGGAAAATTGTGTTATTGAGAGTTTAATATTATTATTAATGTTATTGAGAAATTAACACAAAGTGTACGTGGGTTCCAGACAATGCAGCTGTTTGTGAAGAACCCACAGTGACCCCAACTGCTACAATCGAAGAAAGTGAAGAATCTACAGCAGATACGAAACTGAAGACGCTAGTAGAGTGTGTGTCAGCAATTAAATTTTTGGACACTGAAAAGGTACAAGTCATCAGTAGTACTTTAATGTCCTTAGCGATTGGGAAAAAGCGGAATTTATACAAGAAAATTATTTGGGCATTTTTTTATCTGACACAAATAAGCTCTGTGTAAAATTCTAACTATCGCGTCATGTTATTAGTGCTCGCAGAAGTACTGTAAGAACAAAAAATTGATTACATTTTAATAATGAAACCTCCAAGACGTATACTTTCTGTAACCATGATTTTTCATTTTTAGTACCAACCATTTTGTGTTCAGCACTCGATTGCATACGAAAATATATCATGTTGAAACTGTTCATATCTTTAGCAGACTCGCGAGGGTGACAAGGATAAGGATGAACCTGGTAATAAGCGAAGGAAACTGTCAACAACAGATGATGACAGCGACATGGAACCAATTTCGTACGAAGACGAAACGTTAGAAGAAGAACAAACCGTGCTTAAGGTAATGATCTGGAAATTTAGCCATCCACGATTCTCACTCATCTGACAATTGACATTGCACTTTAAAATCCTTTAAAATTATGGAATTTTGCATTTTTTTGCAAACAAATCATAAAATAATACCATGAAATACGGACAGATATTTTGGTTGGCAATCCCCAAGTGTTTGACTTTGTACCTTTGACCTGCTGGAACAATGCAATTTCATCCGAATGCTCTCGAAAGGAAAGTTTTACTTTTGACCATTGTAGAAAATGCTGTTTTTGTCTTATGTTTGTAAATATTGATGCAAAACAAGATCGGTCACATTGAAAATTTGTTAGGAATGAGAACCCTAAAAATCATAGAACTTTGTCATCATGCAAATTGGCATCATTGTGCAAATTTAACCGAAAATATTTGTTACAATAAATATTGTAGGTTGTTCACCTAAACATTTTACAATCCGAATAAAAATCCACTGCACTTAAAAAGGAAAATGTGTATTCCTTTCCAGACGATACAAGTGTTCGCAAAGTACCAACATTAAATTGCAAGATAATATTTTAAAGAAATTGCCACACACATTGCTCAAGTTCCCGACAACCTACAACCGAAAATAACAGTAAGCATATTGTTGTGTTTTGTTTTAATTTGCAGGTTAGACCCCTTCTGGAGAGAAATGCAACTTTCTCGGCAAGAGGGGCAAGGATAAGGCTTCCTCAACCACCATCAGCAAAACCCGCTATGTTACAGCCGAACATACCCTCCTGGGGAGACCCTCGTATTCGTTCCCCAGTAGTTATACCACCCAATATTCAGAGACCGCAGCCTCCAATATCTAGTCACGATACTATCACAACACTTTCCACCGACACACAATTAGTGTCAAGTAGGAGTCTCAAGGGAAACGAGGTCTTTCCTGCGTTAAAAGGTACTGGGATTGCAGAACAGATGAAAGCTACAACAAATTTATCGCCTTCTCCGCCTCAGGATAGTGTCTTCACATGTTCGCAAACTATGTTTTCGATATCATCTGCAACAATCACGTCTACTGTTCGGTCTGATACAACTGCAACAATCACCAGCCCTCCAGTTGTATCACCAAGCACAACATCACAAACAGTTGGTAATTTGAGAACATCGGTGGCAACACCCACTTCAACGCAATCCAGTGGACCTTCTGGTTCCCAGACGACTCCAATTTACTCGGGAATACCAGTACCCGACATCTTCAGTGATACTGTAACAGTTACAACTGCTGTCACTGCAGTACACACTCCTATAAGTGGCAGCACTCCTACTGTTACCATCCGACCAGGTGGTCAAGCTCTAATTTTCACTCCTCAAAAACCATTACAACTCCCCGATTGTCCACGAGAACAGTTTGATACAGGTCATACAGGTTAGTGAAATTAAACATTACTGCACACAGTCTATATCTTTCGCTCCTACGGCAATAAGTGGTATTGGTAACAAGGTTAATAGAAGTTTCTGCAAGAATACCCACTAATTTCAGGAGGAATATCTGCGGTTCACCTATCAACCACCGTCCCGTTACAGACATCGAACACACAACAGGTCAGCAATTACAGCCGTTATGAAAGAAATGTAAAGCAATCACTTTAAATCAACATTATTGAGAACAATAATTACATAACCTACAATGTTACTGTGCTTTTGAATGGAAAAAATGTTCCAGAAGTGATCCATTTTGTAATTCTTCTGCCATCGTTTTCTTTGTAGAATGTGGATGGAGGATCGGCACAGGTTGTATCAAGAACTGTAATACCACAAACATCAAGACAGCAGACATCAGTCCCAGTGATTTCTCCGGCACAAACTAAAATATCACGACAGAGTGAAGAAATGGGCCCAACACCAGGCTCTTTAACAGTAATGAAAGTATCGCACACTGGCAAAATAGAATACCTGGAACAACCTATTCAGAAAGCCAAAGTCAAAACGATAATATGTTCAAAAGACACAGTTCAAGTACAAAGGAAACAGCATAACGTAGGTCCGAAGCCAAGTACTTCAACACGGTCTGTTTCTGCGACTGGAGACATATCAGCAAAATTAGAAGAGTTCATCATGGGTTCACTAAAGGAAACCTTAAAGGTAAATCTGGTCGGTGAATTTCTTACTGGAATATGCTGGCCCAACACTAAGAATTGTGTGACAATATATATAAGTTTTCGAATGAGAACCTGAAAAGGCGTTATAAAACTTGTTGTTTACATTTCCCGATCCAGATCAAAATGTAATCCAATGGAAGTGAACAGCATCATAAGTACAGTGACGTTCACTATCATTATTTAGCGACGATTTAAAACTCCGACGATCTAAAACTGGTTTTTTTTTTTGTCTTTTCAGGGTGTTGATACAAGCAAATTAAGTTTGAAGATACCACAGAATGTTAAGCTTCCAGAAATGAAACAGGGACAAACTTACAAAATCAAGATTGTTTCTCCAGCAGTAGCACAGCAGCAAAATCTAATGGTAAACCATGTATTTTTTCATTAAATTAGCAAAAATACAGGAGATAGCAGTAACATTCCTACGTTTATCTTTTTTATCTAATTACTTTAGGAATCTGGGTCTGCAGAATGCTCCCAAGTTCAAATCCCGGCATTCGTACAAGGGTCACAAAGTCCAAAGGTAACGCAGTCTGGTGCAAGTCCTTTGAAGCCACCTTCGCTCTCACCGCGGCCACAACTACTACAACATGCTACCCCAGTGCAACCCGGGACATCTTTATTGAAGTCTTCGCAACTACGTCAACTGCAGAGACAACAGTCCACAACTCCACCGAGGCAGTCCCGGGTAATAAGTATTCTGAAAAAACCCACAGTACAAACCTCTACTGACCGTGGGGCTCAGAAGGAACACGTCACTGGTGTGAAGGCAGTAAGCTTGTTGAAGACTTCAGTATTTCGAGACCCGGAATCCTCATTAGTGAGTGAGAAAGCACCTGGGGTGTCACAGGATGATGGTAAATCACTGAACACGAGACACAGATCCTCTGGACCTACTCAGAGGCAAAGGTAAATAATCGTTATTAATATCTGAAAAAAGTTTCAGTTCTTTCTTGTTCATGTAAATTAGACGTCCTTGTCAGATGGAAACTGCCGTCGTCCCATCCCACATTTTATCGTAAAAGGGAATATTTTGAGAACGACTTGAAGGGACGGATTCGGGACTTTTCGCAGGGTGGTCGCCAACCTCCTGACGGGAGACATTAACCCTATATTTTGCCAATATTTTCCGAAAATCCCTATGAAATTAACTTTTTTGTGTGTAGATGCGCCACTAGCCTGATATCTCTAAGCGAATTAATTTTCACATCATGGCGGCTACGTTTGTTTCCTTAGTACTTAATGCATGTTTTTAACAAATATATGTAGCGGAAGATCACATCCGAAAAGTGGAAGATTCGCACACTATGACTTCCCGCAAACCGATGGCCCCGCAGATACCAAAGACAAATCAAGTGGATCAACTGGGGAAAAAGCCGGAAATGTTCAATTTGAACAACCTGATCAGCCTGCCGTAAAACTCCAAGAAGAATACGAAGAACAGTCAGATAAAGAACAGTCAGCCAGCAGTCAGGCGCGGTTCGTTATTTAATTTCCATTGTCTGACAATACGATCAAGTTCAAGAAGAATTACCATTCATGTGCGTTCGTGTGTAAGTATTCCAACTGCTCTCTGGACGGTGCATGTTAGTTGTATTTAATTCAATACATTTCTAAACAGCGTGTATCAGAAAATACGAATCATTGCTCGACCGTGGAGGACTCCGGATGGAGCCGTGAACAGACCTATTCTGCGTATGATGCTTGAAGGAATCCTCACCTACCTGATGACAAATCCCGGATTAACACACTATCAACTGGTCGAGAAATATAATCCAATTCTACAGCCAGTATGTCTCATAGAGATACTAGAGGTGAGACGTTTACAGGAAGTAAAAAGCATTCTTGTGTCACGTACCATGAGCCTTTCTCTTGGTTTAACCCGTTCACTACTGACCAGTTTGCATATTTTTCCAATGCAAAACTGATAAAATGAGTGTGTTTACTTAAAAAATCACCAAAATTCCAATATGTTTAGCTTGATTACCTTG
>JBCAUG010398914.1:0-16323 GCA_038406175.1 Haplosyllis leylae
GTAACTGTAACCGGCTATTCCCCTCTCTTTGCAAGAGAGAGGCTTGGCCGGCTAAGTACAGAAAGGTTACAGGGACGTTTAACCGTGACATATATATTAAAGACGTGGGTTCAAAGCTCCACATTTGGTCATGTCGCGTATTAATTAATTGAAAATTAGGTGAACATCAGCGACGAGTAGGCAGATGAAAGGACACCATCTGTAATGTTTTGTATTTATGGGATGGTGACAATTAATTTACAGTAAATAAGTTTTATCACAAAATGTACTCGGATATTTTCATAGGGGATTCTTTAAAACATCATTAGATGCCAGAGATAATTTATACATATGCAGGATTATTCTTTAAGTGATTGTTGGTACTGATAATTTCTTATTGATATAGAAGAATTTATGCAGCAAAAAACACCCCAAAAACCGAGGAATTCCATTCGAAAAATCCACTACAGCATATAATTTTCCTGAAAAAAATATTCTGTTGGTCACTGTTGATTCCAGTCACGATAGTTTCTTTTTAATTCTATCAAGAAGTACAACGGACTTGAAGGATCGACATTACAGTAGATAAGCTAATTTCCAACTCTGCATGTTTCAACCATTGTATGAGGCTTTCAAGAGGCAAGTTACTTGAAAGCAATCGCAGATGTGTCTGCACGCTACCGTCCACTGCTTCATCGAAATAGCCAACATGTATCAGGGTACTTCACAGAGGGTCTCGAAATGGTACTTTGTTTTTGCACACAGGAAGGATATTTTAATTTAAACCAGAATTGTTTTGCCGTGTTTTCATGATTCTTGCAGGTCATTAAGATTCTACCAGTACTGGCTACATTGGTCAGTAAACTGGGAATTGTCAGGGCATTGTGCAAGGAAAGTGTGAGCGTTCTGCATATTCGTCGATATATTTTATTGGTGTTCAAATTCATATCACGAGTGGAAGTTTCATGCACTCTGACTCCCAGCTGGTGTCTCACAGATAATAACACCGATCTACAAATGTTAAAGGACAATGTAAGGAAATGGAATTTGTTCAGTGTTGCACAAAACGGCTCTAGAAGTCTGTGAAATGAATGCCAATTAAGATTCTTTGTTAATAAACCTTGAATGGGGGCATGGGCTTTCATGGAAAATCAATTTGGGGCTGAAGTGGGCCACAGAGCAGTCAAATATCATACATATGTCATTTTAATACTTTCACTAGCCAGAGGGCCGGAAGATGAGCCAAAATGTGGATGCGATGAAAAATGTTAGAGATTAGAGATTTAGTAAAGGTTATGCAGGATGAGGTCAAGGTCAGTCTCGAAGTTAAGTGCTTTTTACTTTCCAATTGTAAAATCATGAAAAGGAAGGCCCTGGATGTAGCATTCTTACTTCGTGTAGGGAGCACATGGAATTTGTATTGAGAAGATTATTGGTTCTGCTTTCATTCCGTGAATTAGCTTAGATGATTCACCTTTTGTTCATGAACGCGTCAATTTGATTATTTAGCTTAAAGGGCAAACTTTCAAATTGTCTTTTTATTTCCAATTTAGGAAAAATGAACAAATCCTTTGAAAATTACATATTCGCACTTCGGTTTTCTGTTGTAAAAACGAGTCTTCATGACATTTATTTACATCATTTCATAAACTAAAGTTTCAGTGAACAGGGAAACTTACAAATGTTAGAAATTGACACATACGTTTGCGTTTTTTTTGTCATATTTGTTTCACAAAGAGAATCTTCCAAAGCACATTTTCGATAAAAACACTACTCGGTAATACTGATTTTCTTTCATAATTAGAACATCAAATAGATCTGAGGTATTTTACACCCATTATCTTACATTAAGACAATGTTTGAAGTTGAATGATTTCGAATAAAATCACAATTAATAAAGGTAAAAAGTAAACCATCTTAATATACACCTTTCAGTTGTTGAAACATTTGAGAGGAGAATTTCAGAGAAAAACGGGATGAAATGAACCGAATTATACCTGTAAATCGTGGTTTCCGAAGGAGCAAACTTTAGTAATACAGGTGTTTTTCCTGAAATAGCCGAGTAGGAACAAATATTCTTGGAAAAAATTGACTATATTTGTCATTTCTCAGGCATAGTTGGTCTTTAGCATTTGATATTGTCTTTTTGGTTTCAGAAATCAAATAAGGAAAAGTCCAAATGCTTTTACAGTGACAACAAACGATATCAGTCGTGGTGTTGAATTTGACTTGGCGTTGTGGAATTTGCCAGCGCCTAAATCTCAGGGCATTAGTCATGAGATTGATTAGTTTGGAATCGTGTGTAAACGTTTGAGTCGAATTCGCACTTCCATCAGTTCTACTAATTAGAAAAATGTTGTTTGCCAGGCATCTTTATCTAAGAATTAAAAAAAAACAACGAAATACATATAAAATATTGAGGTTTACTTAGAATTGCACAAGGAATAGTTTAGAAAAAAATCTGCCGCGTGTGACCTGATTTCTTCAGTGCTATTTCCTGTGAGGGTCCCTTAGCGCATATTTAACCATTTTGTGTTTGTTGATTTTTCACTCAATTTTTTTACAGTGAGATGAATTAAAATCAGGTAGAAAAAACCTCTATCGGTTCGCCATGCGTAGGGTTGCCTGTGACTGATACCCTGTGCAAAAATGCATGATGTAGAATCAACCTAAGACTTTAAGGGTATACTTGATGAAAACTGGACACGAAAGGTGAAACTTTTATGAATTGTTTTTTAGACAGAATACTCGTTGAGACTTTTAAGTTTCGGAATGTGTTTATGATGAACATTTTCCTGGTGTTAAAGGGCAATGGCAGTAAATGGAATTTGTTTAATGTTGCATAAACTGCGTTGTCAATAAGTGGACAGGTAGGACTGATCTTATTCTTGATGATTCACCGAAATAGTGAGCAGCTGTTTTTTCGGATGTTGCGACACAATTCGTGTCCATATTTGTTGGAATTAGGATCGTACATTTACACAAACGTCCACAAGAGATCTGGATTGGATTTTCGATCTTAGCATCACTCCAATATTAATATTGCACAAAAATATACTAATAACTGAATTAATCTACTGAAACTGATTTAGCGCGACTATTTTCATATCTTGATCTTTTACATAACAATTAGATGTTAAAGGTATAAATTACCAATCGTTTAGTATTTCAGGAAAGTTCCTTTAAAGTTAGTTTCATAGGGGAAGCGATTTTCCGTAGGGATAAAACTGTAAGAAAAGTCAAATTCTGGTAATGATAGTTCAATGCCTCCGCATTTGGCATGAAGAATTCCAGCTGATACTGTCCATTAGTAGAAACCGATACCTCGAGAAGCTCTTAAAAGCATGGCACGTCTGTAACTACATATTCAAGTATGGTGGAACTTTTGTAGATTCAAGTGAAGTTTTGAATTTCACCTCACTAGGTGTTGTTCACCAAAAGTTTAGCCAGTTTCAATAGATGAAAGTAGCACATCATAAATTACTTTTTATTTGTGGTCGAAATATCATTACAGAATAAACCTAGGGACTGCTTAGTTTTGTTCACCCGAATTGAAATCTATTTTGTGACGAAAAAGGAAAATGATTGAGTATTATCTACAATGTAAAGATGTTTGCCCAGAACAAATGAAGTCAACCATCTGCTCTATTGATTTACACAATTAGACTGTCTCATTTCTTTGCTTAAGTACAGGTTTTATCTTTGTGTCCATATTTTTCCTGTCATATTCTGTCAGGGTAGTCATTAAGAATTTCTTTCTGGGAATGATCCCTTGAGTTTTTCCTGAAGGATGCTAATTGATTTCAGTGACAAAAGCTTAGTTGCAATTAAGGAGATTATTCGAACTTGTAACCTCCTATGTAGCACACCAAAGTGTTTCCACACAACACCAAGTCACAGAACATGATCTTTAAGTTGACACTATTTCATGCTCGATTGATTTTGTTGAATTTAGTGAGTTTGTTGAATTTCTGTTCCATTTGGTGAAAATTCTTTTTCCTATGAGTAGATACATGTATGTCTTCCTTTGTGACCATTTCCGTGTAAAGTTTCAAACTTTGGCAACAGTTTAGTGTTCTCCAAAGTTCACAAATACATTAGTTTATTAATCAATTATCTCACAAAATTTGATAGATTATTGGTGTTTTACTAGTTAGACGGAGTATTTTCCTCTGAATGTCTGAAGCAGCAGTAACACACGTGGAGTAACACTATCGCGTGGCATGACCTTCCATTAACAAACATACTCTTGGCAGTTACACTTTGACCGATAGTCTTTGTATGAGTTCTAAAAGTCAAACTCTCTCTTGTAACCTCGCATTGCCTACAACAGAAGAGGAAATCCGCCTATCTGCCCAATGTTATTTCTGTACTTTAAATTTCAGTACGTTATTACACTGTGCATGTTATGCCACCTTATGTTACTTCAAGTTATAATCATAAATTATGTTAATTTTAGTGAAGACGTTAAGTGCCTAATAGTTTAAAATATAACTTAGATGGTTCATTTAATGTTATCTCCCATCACAAACTGTATTGATATATTGTTAATTTTCATAAGGTTTGCTTCGGAATAAGAGTATTCACGGATGTGTAAAAAATTATAATATTATATTGTACACAACAAAAAATGATAACTTGAAAGAGATGAGAAGTAAAAGAAATATTTACTTCTCACTCATATATTTCTTGTTACACAAGTTTATAATTGCTTCAAAAAGCAATGCATATAAAGTAAAAGTAAAAAAGAGTGGTGGACTTAAATTGTGGGCGAAGGAATGTTCCTGATCAAATAGGGGAATATGTTTTTATTTTAATCCAGTTTTCAGGGAAATTGGTAACATAGTCTGTTGGGTCCCCCCCCCCCCCCCCAGTGTTTTGCGACCAGTTCAAATACTGGATTCAATCCTAAAGTTTCTTGTAATTTAACTGTAAAGTATTCTAAATTGAACATAACGTTTGTCAATTCCGGAATGAAATATAATAATAGACGTCTCAGTAAAAATGGATTAATTTGACTCTACTCCATATTTAGGATGTATAAAATAGATAGTCCTCTATAAGTTGTTGTTGCTCCTTCATGGGTTCATGGATCCAACTAAGAAAACACGGTTATGTGACGATATCTTCTTGAGGGTAACCTTGTATTGAATGATGCTTCTCAAGTATATATTAGATCAACCAATCCAAATAGTATTGAATAGATTGTACCCTAATCACAATGGACATTTTTAATTTTTTGTTAGGGTTCTGCTGGAGCCATGCAGGGTTCGCATCCAGTTCTAATTCATTTTTGTTATTAAGGAGAAACATGGAAGATTATTAAAGAGAAATAAGAGCGTAAAGACGTACTTTCAATTTCGTTAAGAATATCTTGTGATATTTTGTCCGTGTCTGGCACCGCAAGGTTATGAATTGTATGTTTGTAAAGTAATGTTTGGCCGAAAATATTTCTCCACTTTATATTAGTTTATTTATATTAGTTTCATATAGATATCCTTTTAAATGAAACTTACGGTTATTATCTTTTATCTTTTATTCTTCAACTACCTACCTTTCTGGGTGATGCTGGCCGAGCAGGAATAGGAAGAAGAATATGACCAGAGCAGGACTAGACTGATGTCTACCCAAATTAGCATAAGGAATCTTTGAAATTAGAAATTACTCAGAAATGATGATGATAATAATACCTTACACACATAGGCCGACAAAAGATTTTTCTTCCTTCGAACGTTGTACAAAATTTGTAATAAATGTCTCCATCTAAAACTTGTACGGGTTGTAATATTGTTCATGTCCCAGGGAAAATTACTTCACATTCAATACATTAGTATAATTTGTCAGTTTTGCGAATGTTTTACTTGTGTGTAAAATGTGAGGTACATAGAATGTTTCTATGTTAATACGAAATGCAGTTTCAGATAACATTTGGAACTTTTGTGAATCTTATAATTGTGTGTAAATTTTATCGTAGATCATATGTGTTTAGGTTAATACGGAATGCAGTTTTGGACAAGAAAAATGTGGACGCAAAAATGTGCACCTTAAAAAATAATTCATCACGTTCTTAAATACCACTTTCATGTAACAAGTTATTAGCTTATAGAGAAATATGGAGAAGATAAGAAAGGTGTGACAAAAGACTGGACACACTGTATAAATGTGTAAGAGCGGCAACTTTTGAGTGATTCCTGTGTGCGAAGATGTAACTTAAATTTAGTAGTACATAACCCATGTTTTGATGGAACACATTGAATAGACTGACTGAATGTGTACTAGGTGTAAGTAACGACAAGTTTATGAGTGAGTAATTTAAATTTAAATTTCTGTAACAGTAACAGATGTGTTCGTAGAACACATTTTAAGACACTACATAAATGTGAAATAGTAAATGTAAGTGACGAGCAATTTCTGCCTGAGGAAATTAAACTTAAAATTCGGAGACCATACCATATTTATGGTCACAACACATTGAATAAACTCAATCAATGTGAAACAGTAACTGTAAGTGAAGACGCATTTCTGTTGGAAAGAATAAAAATTAAATTTCGTTAACAGTAACCCATGTTGTTCGCATACAATATTGAATACACTGAAGAAATGTGAAATAGTAATTGTAAGTGAACACCAAGTTGTTCCTGATGAAATCAAACTTAAGATTCGGACAACATAATATATGTTTAGGGAGAAGATATTCAATAAACTGAATGAATGTGAAATAGTAAATGTAAGTGTAGACGGATTCGTGTTGGGAGAGAATGAAAATTAAATGGGATAACATAGGAAATGTTTTGGATGAAACAATTAAATACAAAGCAACTTGATCAGTGTGTAATTGCCGTATGACCGGATATTGTGTGGCAGAAAATTATGTTCATTTCGTGGGCAAAATTGTTATGGAAAACAAAGTAGTGGATTGAATATTTGTAACCTTTGGGTACAAAATATGACCTGTGCAAAAATGGACACGTACTATTTGATTATGATGAAATTTTGTAATGTAATAAATATGTTTCTTGCTTTACAGCCACGGTGGGAAATTATTGATGATTTTGTAGTACCGATGTAATTCAGTGTTTAACTTTAAACAAGACCAACGTATTATTATTTAAATTCCACAATGTTGAAATGTAATGCAGAAGTAATACCCAGTAAGAGGGAATGTCAGAACATATCCCCTGTACACATGTCAAAGTTGATGCATTGTTACTATATTTCAAACGGGATTTGTACTTAACAGAATTGAAATGTTTCAATCTATGTATGAAGTTTTATTTTTCCCCATATTTTATGTACGACATTAACATGTTCATTCAAAAGAGAAAAGAAAAAGAAAACGTACACTGACCTCATTAACACTACATTTAATGATCGAATCCAAAGATATATTCTGATTCTCCTGCAATCCCTGTACACTTCATGAGTTCAATTTGGAAAGTCCGTTACACGTTCAAACACACTGGGTTTTATAGTGGGCTGCAACATTTATTATTGGCTAAAAGCATCATAACAATAGATACGCAACAAGTTAACTTTCCACTTCAATACAATGGATTCACCTGATAAATAAGATAATCATTTTGAAATACATTGATAATTACTTTACATTTAACATAACAATACATATTCAAATTTTCCAATGCATTGATATTATTGGGAAAAAATGCAATAGGTGCATTGAATTGTTCGACGACAATATTGAACGTAGCGCAAAGTGATTGGTTTATGAATCTTAAGGTTTAGGTTCAAATGAGTACAATTTTTGTAAAAAAAAAATATTATGTGTAGATAGTGGGTGGCGGGAGGTTGCCCAAGACATTAGAGTATCCGTTCTTGAGATGTGTCTATGGGACAAAATTCGAATTAGACACATACACTTACATCTGACAAAAAATAGAATAGAATTTCTACAATGAAATACTTTAGCATTTAAATATTGCATGTGCTCCCCTACCCCATTAATACATCCGTATGTAGTACTTTGGAAACCCCCCCCCTTGCCTGTTGTTGTCGAAACACGTTTTAAAATAATACGTAGCTGTGTACCTACCCTCCTTACATATGTGGGTTATAACAATAGATCTGTAGTCCCTTCTTCTCCTTTACTTATGTCCTTACTGTAGTTTATCTTTGTTATCTGTTTGTGTAGACATATTAATTTTTTTTCAGAAATTCAAACTTAATTTTGACATACTTAACTTGAATATGCAGTTAAGATAAAACATAACAGTTGTAGAGCACAAGTTAAATTTATGACCCGAGTAGCATCATGTGTTAATACAAACGACATTTGCAGTAGTGATTCAGATAGTAGTTAATTACTGTAAAGTCTCTATTGTCAATGTACTGTGGGTGGATGTAAACGCATAAAGGTTATTCAATTTGAACCTGTCAGTAGAATAGACTAATATCTTTGTATGGTTCTATTGCCTAATTTTTCTCCGAAAAAATTTCGTGCCACACACAATTTTTTTTCCAATTTTTTCTCATTACTGTGAATTCCAAATAGTTTTAATAATTGTTTTTACACAGGGGAATTAATAATCGGTATATTTCAGCCATTTCTGTTTGGGCACCGAAAATGAAATTTCAACACGTGATGTTAGAATCCTTTTTTTTTATTTCCAACATGTAATTAAAAGTGAAATATTTGGTGTAGTGAAATAAGTGATCAAAACGTATTAACAAATACATTTAACTTTTTTATTCATATGACTGTTATATTTATACCTGGTTGAAATTAAAAGATTATGGAATACAGAGAAGTTACTCAACCGAATACACTAAAGGGATTAAGGAATATAATACTTAAGAAATGACAGGAGAAATGTTAACATTAATCAGATTAGAAAGAGTCATACTCATATAAACAAGTTACACAAGAATTACTCAATGACACAAATATAAAGATGGAGAGTTTAACGTGAATGTTTGCGATTAGACAAACACGTCATAATAAAAGTACATAATAAGTTCTTTTCAAAGAATTTAATTGTACACAAATTGACAATCATGAATTATATACTGGTTCGAAAACAAAACACATTCATCACATTCGTATTTAATGAGTAATGTAGATCATACATGATAAAATGTGCTCACTTCTCAATGTATTATCTTTATGCTCGTTCACTTATCACCTTGAAACTCATTCCCAACCAATAACTTCCAACAGTTTCATTTACTTCACCGACTTGTATCCCAGTATCTTGGATCCTACAAATAAATCGAATTAGATAAGAATACACTACATTCTTAACTATATTTTTTGTAAAATCAGCTGAATAACAGATAAATGTCATGTCGCAAATAATGTTTTATAGCAAAAGTAGAACAATTATAATTGAATATCATTTGAGAAGTGTAAGGGTTGGTATCTATCTATGTTTAAGTATATCTTTCAAAAGATTCATATTGTAATATCTTTAGGCACTTGTTTCCGGGAAGTAAGGGGGTAGAAATCCGTGCATTTCTGTTTGAATGTGTTTCAAGCATAACTCATATTTAAGTGAACAAAGAATTGTGATTGAACATAAATGTTGGTTTCATTCTAAGTTTATTATTACGCATAGGTCGCATTAAAATAAGTGTACTGACTGGATTTAAGTTTTTTATTTAATTCATTCATTTGTCTTTTCACACGACAAAATTTGAATGTGTAAGTTGTGCAATCGGAGGATAATTATGATTTGTCTTTTCCAAAAGATTCAGATACCAATTAAATTAAATCAGAATATGAAACATTCGATAAAAAAATGGACTGTATGAAGAAGATTGGAATTGGGAAGAAAATAATAATTTGTTTTGTTGTTTTGATTGAAATTCAAATGTTCAGTTGCATATAAATATAAATTCTCGACGGATTGCACTAGATTTTCAATTGTTGTTTGAGAGAAGAGAAATTAAAGAAAGAAAGGAAAATGGCAATGTAGTCAGAACCTTGATTTAAATCTCACCTGCGTCACAGGTCAAGAGTACAATAGTTATTGCACTAACCTATAGTTCAAATTGATCCTTCCTTTAACTTTGTACTGTATATCCCCTTCCTTGTAAACATTCCAGTTGTCACCAAAAACATTCCTCAATTCGTTGACAGTCACCTTCAACTTAATTTTGTCATTACCATTCATCTTGAAACAGTCTAGTTTTAGTTCAAATTTATCTCTGAATGTTTCCCTTGAAATGGGAACATTAATATAAAACTTCGACTTAAACCCTACTCTATTATTCCTGAATCTTCTCTTGCTGTGTATTGCCTTTGAAACAGCATACATTAGTGCCCTAAAGTCATTTGGAGTTGTTTCGTTTCGGTTTAGAAGAGGCCTACGTACTGTTGTTACCTTAAAAATGAACAAAAAGCAAAATATAAATTATTTTAGACAGTAACATTTTTGCTTGTGAACGAAAATTACTATTTATTACTTGAATGAAAAGTTGTTATTATTGTAATTATTGAATTATTCCCCTGTTCATCAATAATAAACATAGTGTGGTAAGGTGAAAATCAAGCATTCAGTAATCGTTTTAATGTTATGTAGCGAACATTTACAAATGAGACAACCTTGATGAGTAACCTACTACTTTCCTTAGGTATTGAACTTCCAGATTATTTGCTCTAAGAATGTTATACATGACGATCATCAGCGTGAATTATTTTGTGAATATTATTCTAATAATTATTACTTACTGTGTTCAATATGTGATTAATCTTTTCAACAATACAAACCTCTTTATTCCTAGTTGATACACGAAGAATGTTTGAACCATACACCTTATTGTAAGGAATATCAGATGTAAACACTACACCAAAGAAAGCAGTTTGCGTCCTTATTCTTCTAGAATACATCATTCAATGTAGGAAATATTTAAATTTAACAATCAGAAACATATACTTTTAGAAGTAAGAACATTGACAACTAAATTGTAAATCACAGGTGTATCTAAACCCAACAATTATTTGTTGCACGACATATAAGGTGAAATTCAAATTATCAGATATACCTTAAACAATACTACAATTGAACATAAGAAAGCCGAGAACTATGTTAAAATTAGAAATAGACATTCCATTACATAGTTATAACACATATTGAAAACGTTATGTGACAATTTCTCCTTTGGGGAGAGTAATAAGTGATTGCGTTGGATTAGTAATATAAACGATAAGTAAAATAAATACTCATAGTGTAATCCAAATTTAAATCACACTCAGTCATACTCTGTGTCAGGAATATTTACACTATCTTGGTTTTGTGTAATAGAATTGAACCCTACTCATAATTGAGTGTACGCCAGGTGAGTGAAGACAGCAAGAGTTGTTTAATCTTAGGGGGTGTCAGGGGTGAACATATTTGTGAGAGAGGAGATACTGACTGTACTACTGGGTTCGGGGGGGGTAGATTTCTGATGTACTGGAAATATACGCAATGAACCATATAAACAATCAGATTGGGCACAGTCCTTATTTTTGATCCTGACAGAGGTTTATCACACAAAAGGCACAGATAAACATTGACTAGTTCAGGATGTGAAATTAGCGTAGATTTCAGTAGATCCTTGTGGAGAGTTCATCAATGTGTGGAAACACACCTGAGAACTTTGTGTTGTTGGTATATGAGACTGAACAGTCTAGTGGTCTAGTGTTGAAGTCCTACTCTGGAATCAGACGTTCCCCTTATATACCTAAAGTAAAACCACCAGAATATCCATACACCTACACACAGTAATTCCAATCAGGGGGTCGTAACTTTTTAAAGCCTTGTAAATCACTCTCAGCGGAAAGTCCCATTGTCTTCGGAGGGCTTTCTTTTTAAGAATGCACTCCAGACATTATTGTTCTGATATAGCAATTAGACCAAGCATTGGTATTCAAGTCGACAACAATAAGAACAAAGAGCCAAGGTGACAAGGTTAGTTTTACAGTTGACATACACAAATAATTTAACTAAAGATCCAGACATTCACTTTCTTCAGATTACATTAGTTAAGTTTATATGACAAACAGTTCTCAGGATTTTTCCCCCTTTTTGTATGTGGCCCATCAGAACCATTCATCTGCCTTCCATATAATATAGAAATAAATGAATAAATAGTGAACTGTCCACTAACTTTCTCCTTTGTAGACACTGCATAAACTTTAATAGAAGAGCAGTTAGCTGCACAGTTAACAGTCGAACAATTGACCTAACACTATACTTATTTACTCATTTAAACTTAATTGTGTTGTCGGCAAATCAAACATAAATTTTACCTATTTGTTTATGTCACTTGGATCGGATAAGGATGTTCTGAACAATTAACCTGAAGAAAAGTAAATCAGGAAAGGATGATACCTCAACATTTTGCAGAGGAGCATTTAAGGTAAGGTTTAATTGATTCATTTGTTTATGTTTACTTTGTCTGTTAGGAATTACAGAAGGTTATGAATATCCTCATTGGATGTAAATAACATAAAAAATTAATTCTATGTTCATACTCATAACCAGTCGCTGCTAGGATGGGATTATCTGTTTACAAATAGACCTGTTGGGAAAAAGCAATTACGAAGTATATTTAAAGAAAGAATGTTTCAGGGTGGTATTGATGCAATACCACCCTGAAATGACAGTAATGACAGAAATGACAGTACGAACAATTCAATTGCTTGCCTTGTTCGAAACGTAGGTGAGTGAACTCTTTGACTCCAGAAACCAAATGCGTTACATCCGCTATCAACAAATTTATATTCTTGAGTAAAGCCGCCATGACAATTATACTGTCCAAAATTTAATTAATACAGTTGCTAGCCTCCACATATTCATACCATCCATGTCACTGCCCACACTTTAACCCAACCACTTGACCAGAGCATTGCACAGTACATCATAAAAGTAAAGATGTACGCTTAATTAGCTGTATGGTTGGCATTATATGAAATAAAAATGTTTTACTAAGGTTTCCCTGTCAAATTACATGGGAACAGTATAAATTGAGTACAGGGCTAAATTTTCTTTTCTTCTTATGTCTGACGACCATACAGTGTCTACATAAGTGCCAGTGCACAATCGGTTAAAGAAAATTATTCATTGAAATATTATTCTTAAGTTGTTATTAAGTCATTTCAGAAATGAATCAATGTGTGTACTCTAGGAACATTGACACGATATAAACATAACAATCAGTAATCTTCATGCATATTTTCAGTTGATATCTAAAATTCACCATACTTTTCCGTTATTTTCGATAACTAAACAAGTCTGGGGGGAGTTTGGGGTTGGTTTTTCTGTAATGAAAGAGCACCCAGTTTCACATGTATTGGGTATGGTTAATTCATGTTTTACTGGTTTAAGGCTGTTTTGGATACAACTGCAACTGGTGATGGCCCGGTGCTCATGGTTCTTTGGAGGCTACATGCTTTGAGTAGATTAATGAGTGTGGTATCTGAATATTGTTCTTGTGATTCTGTGTCCCTTTACAGTATTTTAGGTTCTCTTGCCTGTTTCTCTACATGCAAGGCTCATATTGTGGGGGTGTTTGTTTGCCATATTTGTGGTAAACTATGTCAGGCTCCTTCTGTAGTGGCCCGTGTTCAGGGTGTCGGGGTACGCCACCGACCAATGTCAATGTGACACCGTTAACCAGTATATAAAGTAAACCCCAGCCGCTCGTGGGCACTTCAGTAGACTTCACTAAACCTACCGGAGCTATGTACAACTTGTTGTGGTGCCAAATGAACCATCATCCAGGCTATGAAAGCACTGTCTCATTGTGTTTATAATGCCACGACACAGGGTAAAAATTTTTGGGTAAATTACCATAAACAGAATTCCCCCTCTTCAAACTAATTTCTTCATTGCTTAATATCACAGTACATAGACAGTACAATAACGTACGTGAATTAAAATTTCAAAGAGTGATATTTATTCTATGGAATCATTCCATAGAAGAGTCATTCATCATATCCACATTTCAGTAGTACTTCAAAAATCTACACCATTCACATTATCAAGGGTATAGTAAATACAATGATAATGTGTCACGATTCATGCCACACAAATATGTTATCTGTGATCAATATATCCTCAAGGAGTTGGACAGCTGTAAGAGGAAAGCAGTTCAAGATAAATGTAATCTCACCAAAAGTAATTGCAGCTCCTAATAAGGAAAATTGAGCAAGTTGTTCCGTCTTGGCCTAAAATATGTTGTCCTACAGGAAAGGAAATGAAAATACCATATTCCTTATCCAAATGATCTAATTACGTTTAGGTTAAGGTAGTTCTTTGGGACCTGCCATTCAAAGATTTAACATAAGTCGTTTGAAGAAAATAATGTCACGAGAGATTTGTGAAATGTTAAGCAACATTCACCATCCGATTAGTGAGTAATCTCACCCCAAAGATGAGCCAAACTTCCATTGAAATCAATGGTAATCTTCATTTTTCTCAAATTTGGGATGGTGAAACTTTTTGAAATTTTACAAACTATCTCAAATGTTAAAATGAATATTTTTCAGATAAAAATGCTGAATGAGATTACTCTCCTTCTATTTATAATTTACAGTTTTATCAAATTTAAAGTACTAGTAAATCTCCCTAAAAGTTTCCATGGTCCACTTGGCTGGGAGAATACATTGCTATTGGCCAACTGACCATGCTACTGATCACAGTTCAATTGGGTTACACAGACTGACAATACAGCAAGTGTTCAGTGAGGTTTGACTGTTTACATTTTCTGAGGGAACACATGGCTTTGACATCACGGTCCCAAAGAACTACCTTAACAAGGATAATTAAAGGCAGTGAAACTTTCACGAGGTGGCTCGTTCACTCTCTTGGGTCAGCCGCAGGTGCCGTGGGCTAGCCGAGGACACTGTGGGCCAGCCACAGCAGCCGTGGGCCGGCCGCAGACTGGTCCAAGGCCCTCAGACACAGTCCAAGGCCCTCAGATGCACTCTGTGGCTGGTCTGAGGCCCATCCTTGCACAGTCCACAGCTGGTCCGAGGCCCTCGGATGCAGTCTGTAGCTGCTCTGAGGTCCATCCTTGGACAGTCCCCAGCTTGTCTGAGGCCCTCAGACAGTCCATAGCTGGTCCAAGCCCTTCAGATACAGTCTGTGGTTGGTTTGAGGCCCATCCTTGGACACAGTCCACAGCTGGTCCAATGCCCTCAGACATGGTCCATGGCTGGTCTGATCCCCTTGGATGCAGTCTGTAGATGGTCCAAGGCCCATTCTTGGACAGTCCCCAGGTGGTCTGAGGCCCTCAGACATGGTCTGTGGCTGGTCTGAGGCCCTCAGATGCAGTCTGCAGCTGGTTCGAGGCCCATTTTTGGACACAGTCCCCAGTTGGTCCAAGGCCCTCAGAGTCTGTAGCTGGTCCAAGGCCCTCAGATGCAGTCTGTGGCTGGTCTGAGGCCCATCCTTGCACACAGTCTACAGTTGGTCCAAGGCCCTCGGATGCAGTCTGCAACTGCTCTGAGGCCCATCTTTGGATAGTTCCCAGCTGGTCCAAGGCCCTCAGATGAAGTGTGTGGCTGGTTTGAGGCCCATCCTTGGACACAGTTCACAGCTGGTCTGATGCCCTCAGACATGGTCCATGGCTGGTCTGAGCACTTGGATGCAGTCTGTAGCTGGTCTGAGGCCCATCCTTGTACACAGTCCCCAGCTGGTCTGGGCCCTTAAAGAGTCTGTAGCTGGTCTGAGGCCAATCCTTGCACACAGTCTCCAGCTGGTCTGAGGCCCTTAAACAGAGTCTGTAGCTGCTCTAAGGCCCTCAAATGCAGTCTGTGGCTGGTCTGAGGCCCATCCTTGGACACAGTCCACAGTTGGTCTGAGGCCCTCAGACATGGTCTGTGACTGGTCAGAGGCCCTCAAATGCAACCCACAACTGGTCCAAGGCCTATCTTTGGACATGGTCTGCAGCTGGTCTAAGGCCCTTGCAGTTTGCCACTGGTCCAAGGCCCTCACATGCAGTCTGTTGCTGGTTGGAGCCCATGCTTTGACATAATCCCCTTCACCCCCTTTTGCTCCCCACCACCACTATATATTGTAATTGAACTTTTTGTGGTAACAGGTGGTGGGGAGTGAAGGAGGCAAAGGGGAGTGAAGGTGGAGAAAGGGGAGCAAAGCATATTGTATACTAGATGTTGTAACTGAACTTTTTGTGGTCACAGGTGGTGGGGAGCAAAGGGAGCGAAGAGGGGGGAGGGGAGCAAAGCATATTGTATACTAAATGTTGTAACTGAACTTTTTGTGGTCACAGGTGGTGGGGAGCAAAGGGAGTGAAGAGGGGGAGGGGAGCCACGCATATTGTATACTAGATGTTGTAACTGAACTTTTTGTGGTCACAGGTGGTGGGGAGTGAAGGGGC
>JBCAUG010399025.1:5593-16323 GCA_038406175.1 Haplosyllis leylae
CCCCCCCCCCCCCCCCCCCCCCCCCCCCCCCCCCCCCCCCCCCTCCCCCCTCTCTGCCCTTATTCCAAATTTTTATGACATCCACAGTCGCTCAGGGCAAAACCATACAGTCCCATAGCATAGCTAGGAGGGCCCATAATAAAGTTGGTTTCATGTGAAAATGGACTTTAATTGGTCGTTTATAACACATTATTCAGTTAAACCTTAATTCCTCCACACCCCTGCATCGAATTCAACAATGACCAGAGCAAATTATGAGGTTCTGAAACACGGAAATCAAACTGGAATTCAATTTCGTTAATTCTAACAACTGCTGATACTTTGATTCATGACAAGTCGCATTTGTCGGGTTTTGCAAGAAGAAAAAACTACTTGTATTGTTACAACCACTACAAATACCTTCGAGCCTCCCACGATAAAAAAATCTTCAGAAGGCCGTATCATCTGAAGCAACCAGCACTTGATTGAAAATCGTAGCAAAATGTTGAATTCGCAGCGGGAATGCACCCACATTTTATAACGTTATTACGCATAGACATGTGCTCAAGATAAAAAAATAATCTAAATGAACCTTTTGTCGCGCTATCCTTCACTATCAGTAGAAAAGTGAGGAGTATGTATTTAATTCGCATTTTCGGTACGCCGAAATTAACTCAATATCAAGGAGTGGAGAATTTCACTTGGTGGCTCGCGTGGCCATTTGTCACCTCACATGGCCATTCTCACCTTGCATGGACATTTTCACCTCGTGTGGCAACTTGTCACCTCGTGGCCATTCTCATCTCACATGGGCATTTTCACCTTGCGTGGGCATTTCTCACCTCACATGGCCATTCCCGCCTTGCATGGACATTTTCACCTCGCATGGCCATTTGTCACCTCACATGGACATTCTCACCTTGTGTGGACATTTTCACCTTGTATGGCCATTTGTCACTTCACATAGACATTCTCACATTGTGTGGACATTTTTACCTTGTATGGCCATTTATCACCTTGTGTGGCCATTCTCATCATGCATGGGCATTTCTCACCTTGCTTGGCCATTACTGACCTCATATAGCCATTAACTGGTGTGGACATTTTCACCTCATGTGGCCATCTCACCTCATGCCGCCATTCTCACCTCATGTGGACATTTTCACCTCACATGGCCATTTCTCACCTTGCATGACCATTCTCACCTTGCATGGACCCCCATCTTGTGCACTCCTTGCCTCAACACCAAAAGTCATCTTGCATGCACCCTAACATGAGGGAGAAAACATCTGACCTTGCATGCATCTCACATGCCCCCCTCCATGCGAAAATAATATATTTCACCTCATGTGGAAAAATTCCCCAAAAATCACGAAGCAACCCCAATTCCATCAATAAGGTACCTCCACGAGCCACCAAAAACATTAAGAACGTGGACATGTCTGATCAGGTATGCTTTGTCAAATTGATATCCAAGACATCAAACGTTTAGTGAGTCCCCCACGAACCGTAACATTTTTTCGCGAGGTATGTCTGATCAGGTGTACTTTGTCAAATTGATATCCTCTAAGACATCAGAGGTTTACTGATTGCCATTGTAACATTTTTCGCAAGGCAATGTATAAAATTCATAAAAATAAGTTCCTGTACCAGGCTACAAAAATGTTTATTCCTTAACACAGTATGATAATAAATTTACGTTACAGTACAGGAACAATAAATAATCATCATAAACTGGTTACACTGCCAGGTTTACTATCCTTATTATGCTGGTATTTTCCCAAAATAAGAAATCCTATCAGCATTGTGTTAAGCCTGTGGAAGTGTCTTTAACAAAATCACACATCTTGTTTCCTGCCAATCTCAAGATTTCATGAAAGATACTTTGTACAGGTAAGTCTCTTTGAGGCAATCCTGCAAGATTTTGGCTTCTTAATGATACCACAATTATTTCAGGTATCATTAAGCCACTTCCTGTGAGTAGCAATGTATCATTGAAATATGTTTTTTAATGTATCATTTGGATACTTCATTGACAAAATTGGTTCTTCATAACACTTTTTAAGCAAAACAGGTATCATTTCAATAAATACTACTGAGTTCTAATAAAGTGATAATAAGTAATATTAAGTGATAGTAAGCAACACTAATTTATACCAAAATGGAGATGGCTAGTAAGATGTGAGATGAAGAAGAGAAGAAGAGAGTCTAAAAATTTATCAAGCCAATTCTGCAAAGAGTCAAGTTCAGTGGGGTTGGGGACTGGCAGAGGTCCACAAATCAATGTTGCTCAGAATGTCCTGAAAGGCATTTTGATTTTGGAATTTTTGAAATCCAACAAAATTTTTGAAATTGGATTTTTTTGTGACTGTCCACAACCAACCAACCAACCAACTGACCAACTAGACAGACAGCATGCACAGCGAGCAGATAAGTCACTCCGCTCTTAAGAGACAGCATGACTAATAAAACAGTCCTTGTATAGATCTACACATATTTATCAAGGAATACAAACATTTATTTCTTCGCATTACAATATTCCTAATAATATTTGCATGGAATTCAAGAACGTTTCATTGGACTGTTCTCTCTGTGCGACAAGTTCCTAAAATCCCACCAACTATTCTTTGAAGAAATGGAAAAGGAAACTTAACATGTCTAACATGAGCCTCTTTTCATTAACTTTGAGACCTGAAATTAGTTTTGTGTGCGAAAACTTTTCATTTCAAAGTAAAACGTTGTGCAACGCTGTTGGGACTTTTTTTTCCCTGACTATTAGCTATTAGCTACAAGAATACATACACATGTCAGTAATAATTGATGAGCTCTTACCTAAGGCCTGGCCATCTAGAAAGCGAATGTTCCCGAGTTGGTCGTTCTCAGTGGCTCTCAGGTTGAACAGCATGTTCTTAACAATACTCTGTCGTTCCTGACTGTTAAGGAATGTCGTAGAATCCTCAACTCCCTCAAAATATTCTTGATCTTCAAATACAAATTCCTTCAATCCACCCCCATATTCACTTCGTATGTGTTTGTGAAGCGTTATGTCTTCTGCACCACGTAGTAAACTGAAGTCAAATTGTTGATAAAATTATTAGTAGTAATGTGAGAAAAGTCCAATACAATTTTCATTCTCAGCAATTCAGTTTGCATTCCACCTATCCAAAAACATTGACTAGTAAAAACTTATTTCACTTCCGGCCTGGGTTTCAGTGAACAAATGCGATAATTATTGCAAAATATCTTTAAAAATACTCACTTTTCATAGGAGGCAGTGAGGTAGAATCCGTAGACTCCAGTATTACTGTGGTAGCGTACATGCACGCAAAGTTGAGGTGTGCGTGCCCGTAAACGTGCCAACAGCCACATAAGAGTTGCATCGTCAGTTTTGGTTGGGAACGTCATGAGAATATCACAGTCGCGTGTTGGAATGGTGTTCATCCAGACTTTGCTGGACACCACGAATCTGGATGTGTTGCTGAACCGTTTGCTCAGCATGCGAGTGGCTACAACCAAAAATAACACGACCAGTAGCAACATTGTCAAATATTTAACAATGGTCAGTTGATTCCCGAAAATCTCCACACAAAACGTTATTCAAAATACGTTCTTCCACGCAACCAAATTTTAAATATTTTACACACGTTTAGTGCACAGTAAACTTAAGTACTTTATTTAAATATACCAATGTAGAGGTATGTACAGGTACAAATGCAGAGGCCTAAGTTTTGGCTTCCAGCCAGAGGAAGCGAAGGAAACAATTTGAATATCTCCAAAATTACAGTAACAAAAAGTCTCCAAATGGGTCGCCGTGTGAACCTATCGGGTTTACCTTTGCTTTTTGGTGGTTTTGGGCAATTTATATATTGTCGTCAAATATTTACATTTTACGCGACAGATAAAAGTATGCACTGCGGTTCCAGAGCAAGTTTATGATTGCAGGACAATTTTTGAAATTCAGACGCGCGGATCAAGGATGTTTGCAGTGTTTTACTACGAATTTCCCACCTGCCAAAAATGTAAAAACAGAATTATAACACAATGGTGAATTATCTAATTCTTCAGAATAAATTTTTTTGGGGTGAATTGTTTGGGACAAACAAATCCCTTGATTCTAGCAATTTCGCCAAAAATAATACAAAATAAAAGTTTACTGTTTTTTACAACTTTTCATGTGTTATAATAGGAACAATCACTGGTCCCTTGGGCTTTGTTGTCCAAGACATCACCTGGGGCTGTCAAAACCCTCGAGTCAGGACATAATAGCCCCAACCGTCAGGCATTGACAGCCCCGGGCTGTGTCGGGGACAACAAAGTCCCCCTGACCCAGTGATTGTTCCTTAATTACAAGGATAACATTTTCAACGTGGGCCAACTAAATGTTCCTAATGACAATGTAAAATGTAAATACGTGTTCTTCTTTAGCTTGAGGTTGAGATGTTGACAAAAATAACATAATCGACAGTGAAATCAAATATGTTTAAAAATATTCATTTTTCGTAACATACTCGATTTAACTTGCGAGTGCGCTTGGTAAAACATAATCGACAGTGAAATTGAGTATGTTACGAAAAATGAATATTTTTAAGCATACTGGATTTCACTGTGGATTATGTTTTTGGGTGCGTCGTATCTCAACCTCAACCTGTGTTAGAAAGGACCCACGTAAATACGACCACGCCACACCAAAAAGCTACCTTACTCCATTGATATGTTATCTAAAGACGCTAGTTTCTCTACACATCTTTTGGCTTCAGAATTGAACGGTGTACTCCCGAAAATCATATGAAAGTCACTGTTTGAGAAATAATCATACGAGTAAGTAGTGACAACTCAGCAGTAGCATTACACTGTTATCATGTTCAGCCGAACGAAGTCTGCAGCAGAGCAGCTGACTCCAAAAACTGCATCACAAAAAATATTTCACTCACGGCCTCGAAACCGCAGCCCACTGCTCCATAATGACACCGATTCTGAGCTCTCCTCCTCTTCCTTCAATTCTTTTGCCATTTTATTAGGATAAGCCAACAATTACCATTACTTCAACAAAAACTGAACAAGATTACTCTCCATCATCCCGCGACTTCTGTGTGTTCCGCCATATTACTGTTGTCACGTGATCACAAGGCATGGCTAATTTACATAAAGAAACAAATAACGATAGATCTTTGGATTCACCTAATATTTTAAAACACTTTCAGGATTTTCCCTATTTTTGTCATATTTCACCACTGCTCGCTTGTTTTTTGAATATATCCTCCCTATTTTTATTTATTTAATGTTTTGGCTTTGGCTTTTGTCACGATCATTTTTGTCAGTAAAAAAAAAAAAAAGTTGCATTTTCACGTAAGCGATCCTTTATTTGTCATAACAAATTTTTAGGTCTAGTTCTTGGAAATTATATATAATATCATAAAAGTTTTTATTTCTTTTCTATTCTGACATAAAAGTTTGTGATGGCGTAATATCTAATGTTCTTCGGCATTTTCTTTTGAATTTTTTGGAACAATGCAGGTGTAAATTGAAGTATGAATGCACAATATTCTATTCGCTTAAGTTTTTTAATAATAAATAACTGTTTAATGATGCACACATCTGTATTATCTCCTGCGTGGATTATTTAGTATGTCTAAGGTTTACAGCGTTCTATAAAACGTGGATACAAGCAGACTTCACGAATATGCTGACGACCAAGTAACCATGTGAGGAACCTTTCCAGACCTAAGCCATAGCCCCCATGTGGACAGGTACCAAACTTACGCTGCAATAAACATAAATAAAATGTGTCTAGTCTTGGACAAAAACAATGTTTAACGTTTCAGTTATATTCTATCTCAAACCCAAAACTTGGCTCAAAAAGACGTACTTGTTTCAATTATTGTATTATCAAATTACCGTCATTATGCAACTCGATGAAGTGCGACATTCCTACCTGATCAGTGTACCAGTAATATGGTTCTGGACTAATTCCCTCCCTCTTGTACCCTTCAATTAGTTCTTCATAATCATAAATACGCATGGAGCCTCCAATAATTTCACCTACTGTTGGCATTAATAAATCAACCTGAAAAAGAGGGCAAAACGACTATGATCTAAGTTTGATAGCGCGACGCAGTTGCCTATTTTTCTAATTGGGTATTTATCCCTGGGCGATCTGATGTATTCACCATTTTTTATGCTGATTCAATCATTCTTTATGCTGATTCAACTGTACTTCTGATACAACTGCAACACTATGTATAATGAAGCAGTTTTCAACATATCAACTGTAATGAGCTACTTACTGACTCCGTTAGTCTTCTGTCCTCAGGACACCTCTGCATATAGAATGACTTTATTTCAAGCGGGAATCGACAGAGCAAGATCGGCTCGTTAATTTGGTCCGTCATTTTCCTTTCCGGGGCTTCAGGAATGTCCTAGACAATAAGAACAACATTCTGGAGTTTTCTGCCAGGGTTATCTGCATCAAATTGGACATCAACACAACAACGGATTCCCACTTATTTCCTCTGAAAAAATTCCCGGACTTTTCCAGTATTTTTTTTTTCCATTTTCCCTCGACATTTTAAACAATTTCGTAACTTTTATTAAACATTTATTGTTTATATGTGGCCTCCACTTACTATTAGGTAATTGCATTACAGGTCTACATGCACTAAACATTTTTTACAATACCCAGAAGTAGAACCTCCCCTTGCAGCCATCTAACACCTTTATATTGCTCATTCTGTGTGTACAAACTTTAGATTAATAAATCAAAACCTTCTTGATGCTTAACATACCAAATAAATCATAATTAATCTGAAGATGCATAATCCAATACAATGGCTGACTCCCACTAATGCAGAATATTTATTTTACATTAACCAAAAGTATATACGACAGTCAAATAATTCAAGACTTAACACACACTTTGGGCCTGCCCCTGACATGGATTAACTTACACACTACCCAAAAAGGGATTTTGGGATAGTTTTAGTGGAAAAAATTAGTAATATTTTAATTCTTAATTAAATTTTAATTTATGAATCACACTTTTCCCTGACTCATTTAGACAAAATTCCCTGACTTGAAAAATTTGTCTCATTATTCCAGTGGTATCTTTACCAAGATACGAATTTCATGTGATGTTGGTATTTGGGACAAACGGTGTTTTACTTACATCACCAAACTCGTAATAGGTTCCATCGTCTTTTTTTATGTTGTGCTCTTTCAAGTAGGTGATTGCCTCCGTGTAGTCCATTCTTTTGAACGGTCTTTTTGGTGGTTTGAAATCCTGCAGCAATTTTAAATACAATGTCCTGATAAAACCTTCCGGGCTTTTTACACATTGAGCGAAGGGAAAATTATTTTTTGTTTCCCACATTTCTGTGTTGGTAATTGATGGCTGTAAATTGTACAAATTAATAATTTATTATCAATTGATTATTACTTACGGGGTTCAGATCTTTAACGAGATCCGCAAATGGTGACTTTAAGACACGATCAACAACATCACAGACAAGATCTTCGAGGCGATCTAACAAATCGTTGAACGTAATGAATGGGCACTCGGCTTCCACGTGAGTGTACCTGTGTAAATTTGTACGTACAATAATATTTCGACAAACAATAAAGTTGGTAATGTGCTATTGTACAGAAAATGAGTAAAGCTTACTCAGCCAAATGTCTCCTAGTCCTGGAAAGTTCAGCCCTGTAAGATTCGGCAAGACAAAATACATCTCCAAGTGAAGGTAAACACGTTTCCAAATACAGTTGAGAAGACTGAGTCAAGTATGCCTGAAAATAACTGAACTTAATGAATGATTTGCAACTGAAATGTTCTCCATTTGTCGCTCCAGGATACACAGTCCTAAATATTTACCTCTTCACCAAAGTAATCAAACTTGAACAAGGTTGCTCCTCCTTCTACTTGTGTTTGCACCATTGTAGGAGGTGTTATCTACAAAATTTCATTTTCATTTTGAGTGCGTGTATATTTAGCAAACAACTATCTAAAACTCATCGCAAATGTGTAGGCATTAAATTACAAATTCGTGCACAGACCTCAAAGTAGCCTCTATCATGATAATGTGACCTGAAAGCTTGCATGACAACAGATCTCATCTTCAATATTTTGGAGGTCTGTAAAAGGCAAAGTAATTGTATGAGAGAAAACTTTCACTAAAAAAAAATACAAAGTGGTCGTAAAGTGATCGTATCACCAATTCATTCGGATCCGGACAATTTCTCTTGTGCAAGCTACAGTATAGCTTGTGAAAATTTAATTTGCTACACAGTGAAGTTCCAGCTGTCTTATTCATAATGTTATATAAACAAGGTAAAAATTTACGTTTTCTCCTCGAATCATCATATGACGGTTGTCCAACTGAACATCGACGTGGGCTTCCTGTTAATAGAAAAGAAACGTGACAATTTGTGAAATGGTAACAAAATGTAAAATATATCCAGTGAAATATAAACATTATGGAATAATGTTTAAGAACAGAAAGGACTATAAATTAAGAATAAATCGGGATTCTTCTTGCATTTCAGGGTACTTAAAGCAATAAGAAAGAACACAACAGAGAGAAAACCAACCTCGTTAAGAAGGTTGTCTGCCCCTCCAGCTGGAGCTAGGCCAACCAATTCCCAATAGTCGACTATCATTTCATGTCCATCAGGTGCCTGCAGTGCACATTGTTCGACTTAAACAGTGACGGTGGTTTGATTTTTGAGAAGTTTATCATTTTTGCCCAACAAATTGTTATGTTTTTCAGATACTTACAGTTTTTCCTTCGGGCAACTCTTTGATTTCGCCATAAACACACAAACTAGATTCTGTTGAAAGCAGCAAAGCATTGTATGTCTGACACTGCAGTGAAAAATATTGCACCATGTGAAAATGGAACACGTTTCAGCTGTGTTCTGCGGGCAAAGTACACATATTATTTATCCCCCATGATCAATATCATTAACCCTGAAACTGCTTTTCCCAAATGATCATTTCAAATAGTATCTTTTAATTTTTCAGAAAGTTCCATGGATTAAATTACATTACAAAATATGTAAGTAATTCTACTGAGTGTATTTTTGACCACAATGTGTAACGTTCCGCTGGCCATATATATTTTTACTAAATACCAAGATGATAAACTCACCAGTTTATCACTGAGAACACACTGTAAAAATCCGGTACCATCTCTGAGCACAACAAACATGAGATTCTTTCCTATAAGAAGAGATGACCAAAAATTAAAACGACCTTTGGTAAATAAGAAACGTATGTGCTTTGGTCCTTTCATCCGAAACATGCAATGGCGTTCACTACTTGTAAGTATTTGCTGATGTCAGCTTAAAAAAAAACCACCGCTTTCCATACTGTTTCAAAATGGATCAAAGCAATTCCTATGCTGTTACTCCAAAATGACATTAAAATACGTTAAGAAGATTGAACGTACCGCTGACAAAAAAGGTGAGATTAATGGTACGTTTGAACAAAGCTTTTTACCTTGTCTTCGTATCCTGTGTGCCCAGCCAAATACCTTGACTCTTTTGTTACGTTTTTCAACGGAATGCCGAATTCTGATCTGTTGATGGAAATTTCATATCACATAATTTTTCTCTAATTGTGAAGTATCTTACGTTTTTTTCTTCTTTTCTTTTGAGACAAAAAAAAAAATTAAAATCTTTTTACTCACCCGTTCAGCCTCTGGCAAACTCTTATCTTGTTCAATAACAATTTTCTTGGCTTCTTCCAGGTTCTTTTCTCGTCTAGCAGCATCTTCAGCCTGAATACCGAAAGTTGATTACAAATAATGATTAATCATTATTTCAAAAGAAAGCTTTACTACTACCCTCTCTTGGGTCATTTCTCGAAAAAGACTACTAACCTCTCTTTCTTGGGCCTTCTCGGCCTTCCTTAACTCTGCCTGCCATATTTTAGCAATTTTCTTCAGTTGGGCCTTGGCAGCTGGATCCCATCTCTAAAAAGTACAATACAAACACATGATTACATAGCAAATCTCAAAAGAGCTTATTACCGCCTGCGTACGTAGTACAACGAGAGGTTATATTTTCAGTTTGTTTTTCTCGTCACGGGTAGGGGGGGTGTACTCCAGTCCCCGTACTTTCTCTGGTCTCTGGGGCTACCCCAGGTCACTGGTCCCTGGTCCCAGCTGGGGTACCCCCTCCCCCAGCCATGACAGGACTGGGGTACCCTCTCCCCCCCCGTTACAGAACACCGGAGTGAGCACTTGAGAGCGAGAGAAAATAAAGAAAAAGAAATCTGACCTACCTTGCCCTCCTCTTTACTGTCAACATATATGGTAGGAAAAGGTTCTTTTCCAGCATACCTCATTGCCTGAAAAAACATAAACTTATTTTATTCACTTTTCTCAACTGTGAGGATTTTTTACCTGATTACGTCATGTAATAGACCTGGTCGCCAAGACGTTGGCTGCTTTTTACCGAAGGATGGGGAAGTTACTGTTTTCACAGGTGTGTCTGTCCACGAAAGGGGGGGATGGGTGGGTGGGTACCCCAGATCACTGGTCCCTGGTCCTTTCCTGAGGAGGGGAGGGGGTACCCTGGGTCTCTGGTCCCAGGTCATTTCCGTGGGGGGGGGGAGTACCCCAGTCAGGTCTTATGATGGGTACCCCTCTCCCCCTGGCCAGGGATACCCCCTCCCGGACAGGGTACCCCCTTCCCTACCCCCCACCAGGACCGGGTACCCACCCGACCCCCCCCCCCCCACCACACACAACAGGGAA
>JBCAUG010399136.1:0-16322 GCA_038406175.1 Haplosyllis leylae
GTTGCCTCCAGTGGGATTTGAACTCACAACACCAACCATCTATGGATTAGAATCCCAATGCCTTACCCACTCAGCCAGAGACTTGTGTTGAACAGATCTTGAAATGATTCCAAGTCCCAAAAGTGAAGTGGAGCATGACACAAAGTTAGAACATTCAGTTCAACACAAGTCTCTGTGGCTGAGTGGGTAAGACAGTGGGATTCTAATCCATAGATGGTTGGTGCTGTGAGTTCAAATCCCACTGGAGGCAACTTTATTTTTTGCTGATTTTGAAACCCTCGATGTCAATTTTGTAAAAAAAACAAAAATGCCAGAAATGTCAGATTTGTGTCATTTAGGAAAAACTCGAGCGATGTAGATTCATAGCAACAAACATCGTTTGGTGCCTTGTGGCTAAATGTCCAAACCTCGGACCTATGAGAAACATTTTTGTGGTGTACCAGGCTTATAAAAATCCAAAACAGGAATTCAATCAAAAATGTGACTCTACAAGCCAACAAAAACTGTTTAGCATTCAGGATTTGTGGAATACCCTTTTGAATGATCATTTCCGCATTTGCATAGCAACAAAAGGGTGAAACTTATGTATTCTCATGGGTTTTCAGGTATTGTAGATCTACATGGGAACATCCAATATTTCAGTTGCCCAAAATGTGTAAACATCAATATCTAATGTTTTTTTGTGGCCTTTCCGCCCAAGTAGTATCGCTTTTGGTAATAAGCAACAAAAGAAGTTCATGTTGAGCTTCGTCACAGTAAAGAATGGTGATATAATGACAGCTCCACAATGACATTATCACACTAACCGACTGCGAGTCGGATTCAAACTCCGATTCCGATTGGTTGGGAGAGACTAAGCAGAAATGTTCACACTCAACCCAGTGGGATACAGATGCCGACTCTGACTGACATCCGTAACGTCGTTGTTACCAACTCGGAATCGTAATGATCGTAGCTGGCCAGAGTGACGAAGCCATTATAGATCGAAAGCCGAACTTTCTCTCGTCGTTGGCGATTAAGGAAAAAATTCGACACCAAAAAGGTCGAACAGCCTTCTCATTGAAACCTGTCTATTTCAATGTCAAATGTCTGGTAATTTGTCGACGACGTCAAATCTTAATTGATTTGCAATATGTTTGGTGCAGAAAATCCATCAATTGAGTGTACTGTATTGTACTAATAATAATTCACGCAAAAACAAAAGGTGAAACACACTGTGTAAATTGTCTGACTAAAATCTCAAGTCTTATTAGGGAGGCAGGGGGTAGCTCAATCTGAAAAATTAGACTTCAAAGTTCGACGATTTGTCGCCCCATCCTCCGAAAATGAAAACTTTCCATGAAGAACTTCAAATTTCAAATGACGGTTTATCGAGAGGACATTTTGAATCATGTGATGCCCAGTTTTAGAAGTAACTCAACAGGGAGAAGCACACACGACAATCACGGTGGTTACTCTTTGGTTCTTTCTCCGCGTCCGTGCACCCTCTCTCACCCCTCTCACCTCCCTTACCGGATCCGTGAATGGATGATTACGGCGACAACATTGAATTTACAACATCATGGAGCGAGATATATTCCCAGCTAAGCCTTGAACATAGTTTCCCAGATTTCCAGGTAATTTTTAAAATCACTTTTTGAGAAAGCCTCCAAATTCTTTGGTATCAATATCTGCAAAAATATTTACCTTTTCTACAATTTTCAAAAGCAAAATTGTCTGTCCAAGCTATTTCAGTGGATTCTCAAGATCATTCCATCCCCTCGACGGTAGGCTAACAAAGTGAAACACTTTGGGCCTGTTCCTGACATAGACTGCAATAGACCCAAAACAAGGTACCACAAGTCTGAGGTTCAAGATGGCCCAGCAACAACAAGCCACCCCAAATTTAAAGTTCAAGTTGTCCCCCATGAAAAGTTTTTATTTTCGAAAGGGGGTTGCAGCTGTCCTGGCCAAATCTGAAGTTTTCCTTGAGAAGTTTTTAATTTCTGAGGGGGGGGGGGTGGTGGGATGATAAACCGTCCCAGGTCACAGTGTATAACAACCAGAATACTGCCCACCATATGTTTCACAAGATGTGCAAGACCATAAAAATAGCCTTGTGATAGTAAAGTAACAAACTCTGTGTGAAAATGACATAAATTCCAAATTGGGAAATTGTAAGATGTGATTCTGCGCAATGGTCAATGTTTACGTGTTAACTTAATGAAAAGAGAGATCCAAACCTGACTCAATGGTTTTGGTGCAAGGTATCTGCTCGTTGTCGTCAGGTGATCAGTGTAACAAGCAGTATATATGTGGTGCATTTTCAAAGTCCTGTGAAGGTTTCACCTTTGTAACATGTAAAGACTTCAATACAAACAAGTATTGTATTAAATCGTTGATATTTGTATCAATTTGACAAACTTTAGGGCCATTCGGTGTTTTGAGTTCATTGTTTTTGGTGTGATCTGCCTCTCCGGATTATGGATTACGGATCACATATTTTTCGTGGCTGGCACAAGGGTAGACTCGAAATGCATCTTTCGAATGATGACATTTGTTTCTTGACAATATTGAAACTTTTTTTTTGTTCTGTTTACCCGAAAGTCCGAGGTTTTAATTTTTGCGTTGCCTTTGAGTAAACTGTACTGAAGGCTGATCTTTGGGCGGGAATTTTTATGCTTTCTTTGTGATTTTTATCGACCATGTATGTAGTACAGAAGGTAATGTTTTCATAGGTATCTGTCATTCCGTTTGGGGAAGGGACGGGGGGGCATGCCCCCAACCGACCATGAAGTGTTGACCTGCCCCTAGACTATGAACTGTTTGCCCCCCCCCCCCACCGTAACTGTAGACCCGCCTTCCAGGCCATAAACTGTTAACTCATACACCCCAAAGCTAGGGCTAGTCTAGCATGATCATAGAGAAGGGCGGTCGTGGTCGGTATGCCTTGTAATATTAAAACGTAGCGGCAAGAGGCAGGTGACATTGCAATACAGTGATTCAAAGTGAGATCATCCAGGCCTGGTATGAACTACCGCTTTCCATAAGATGAGTTTAGTTAACGAACTCCCGTTTGAGCGATGCATAAAAACTTCAGTTAGGCTCAAACATAATCGCTATGATTGCATAATTATTACAGTTAAACTTGCACAGTTTAACACATGCCTCCATCTTCTGTTGCCATGCTGAACTTGAAACTGAACTGAGAAATGAAGGCTGAACATGACCGTTGTAAGTAAGGCCTACTGTAGCGCATCACTTGCTTATCTGTCCCGGGGGTCGTCGTCCCCCACCCCCCGGGGGCCAGCACAGGGGGGTACAGCCCGGACAGAACTTTTGATAGAACCAGTGACAGGATGAAGGGGTAACCCCCAGAAAGGACCTGTGACCAGGGGAGGAACCTGGAACCAGAGATCATGGGGTACCCCCCACCCCCGGTGAACAAACTGAAAACATTGCCTTCCCGTCGTACTACATACGGGGGTAGTAATGGTGGCCCTGAACGCTGAACCTAACCATTATAATTGGGGACTACTCTAATGGCAGCTGAACTTAACCGTTGTAAATGAGGACTACTGTAATGGCGGCATGTAATGTTCATTTGTAACGAAGGCACCAAGGAACCCTTCATGTACACTTTTGCAAAAAAATTATGAATGCTGCTAGCCGTCAGAAGGAAACCTACTGAGCTTGACCACAGCATCCTTCCCTCACGTCAATGTGGAAACAGGACTCAGTATACGGGATAACAGTAACATGGGAACTCTACAGTGTTAAACATGATAAACTCGTCGCTTCCTTCCTGCGAGACACGAATTCGATTTCTTCCCACAATACCATTACAAACAATCCCATTTGCCAACCAATGCAACGAGACCAAACTCGGTCGGATCGACAAGATTCATTCCCTTTCAATGGACACTTCAAAATATTAGCTGCGAATTTTGTGGGGATTTTATCATACAGATATTTAGTACAAGAAAAATACGTGGGCATTTAGGGAAGAAATGCACCTTGCTTGTCCAAAAAGCCTTAACAAGCAGCTTTCTATATTTAGTGACAGCTTGCTGCAGGAGAGCACCGAACAGCTGATCAATAACTGTCGTTGGAGTTTCCATGGATACCTGTATTACAAACCAAATATAATGTTGCAGCGCGTTAAGAGAAGCAAGGAGCGAGAGCAGAATCAGCAGCAGCGGCGGCAACGGTGGGTGGACGGACAGACAGCAGTAGCAGGGAATAGCAGTGGTAAAACTAAAAGCTGCTCCCTATTCCAGCGCTGCATGCTGCCTCCTGTTGGTCTGTCTCTCTCTCTCCTCTCTGCTTTTAACATGAACATTTTTCCCTTCTCGGTTTATCCACTACCTCCCTCCCCCTCCCAGTGGAGAGATAGATAAAATGATAATAATTAGATCGAGACAGAAAAGGGACAGCAAGCAAGCACCACCTGATAAAGTGGTGATCGTATTTTAACTGAAATTGTTTTGCAACGTTTGCGCTTTGAAGGATTCGGAATAGATTGTACGAGGCAAATGTGAGCAGAACCAACAAACAAGTTTCCTCCATTTCCAGTCAATAAAATCTAGTGTGTAAGCTGCATAAATTTAACAAGGGCTGAGGAATCTATTATCAACCGTTTAGATAATTAAATTGTGTCCTGTTCTTCCAAATTTCACCCTTTCGAGGTCATACCAAGACTGGTCGAAGATATGCAACTTTTTATTTCTCCTTATGAAAACATGGCATGAATATTTCTTTGAAAGTGTCGGCCATTTTATAAGTTCACAACCGAACAACATGGGTTTTCTACCTGAAACAATACTCTGTCGCACTTGTTCTGTAACATTTTGGTGACAAAATACCCTTCCTGGATGTGAACGGTGTAGTAAAGCAAGCAAAAAGAAAATTTCGCATGAAAAGATACAAAACTAAATTTGAAATTTTCAAATTGCTTGTACCAGCAAATTCGCATGGCATATATTGTTAGTAGATTTACAACGAGCCTTACACTAGTCAAGGCACCCCTACTTCATGACCAGTTTTTAACATTTCTTCTCTACACATTTTTTAGTCAAACACCTCACGTCAATCAAGCCTCGTGTACTTTTCGACTTGTTCTTCGGCGAACTTAACGGATACATTCATTGTATTCAAGGTGTTGCTGATCATAGTGAAACCTGTTACCAATGGTCCCTTAATCCTGCGGCCACCTGGACCTGGAACTCGATGTGTTCATCAGTTATAACTATCCACTTTTACATGACCTGTCCTTCATGACCAAGGTTTCGTATCTCGCCTTTTGCCATTGCATTTGGGCATTAGGGTTCATAAACACTAAGCGAATGTGACGCGATTTTATGATAATTCTTGAGAAATTCAATGTGCTATATTTGCAAAAACTGAAATGTAGATAACAATAAGGCATATAATAACAATTGAGCAACTTCAATCAAGGGGATTCCTCGAACCTGGAGCCTGTGTCTCTTCACCAACCATGGCTAGGACTGCAAGGTCTGAATCTGGACTGAATAGATTTCCTTCAGTGCAGCAGGATAACATGCTTTTATATGATTTGGCAAATGATATCATGCTCTGTACTTCCAAGAGAGCACCTCAATCAGTGCAAGTGCAAATGAGTGCTGATTGGAGGACTCATGCCCGGTGATTAAAAAAAAACTGTCAGCTAGATGACATCGATGCAAATTACCCAGGAGTGCATCTTACTAGTCCACAAATTGGGGGTCACATTGCAATGTGACAGGTATAACTATTTTTAGAAATTTACCCCAGGGGTGGTACTTGGCTGCTGGTCACCATACTGGTGTTAGTGGTGGCTACCACCTACCAGTTTCCCTCATAATTTTAAATTTACGAACCCCTCGTAAGTCTTGGTCAGTGTATGACGTACAGATGACCACAGAAGTCTTGATCACTTTCAAAGGAACATTTACATTGAGCGAATCAAAGCGAAATCGTTCACTTATTAATCTTTCGACCATAGTCGAAACCAGCCAAAGTCCAAGTGTGGAAATCAAAATCAAAATCTTCAAGCAATATAGTGTTTTTCGCCACCATGAATAAATAAGTTTAAAGAGAAATAATAACTTTTCATGGATGATAATTTATCAACGGGTATTCGAATGAATGAATGAATGAATGAAACACGCTTGTGCTGAATCTGAAAGCTTAAAATAACCATACAGCCATTTTCTTCGTCGTTTTAAACGTGTAACATTTTGCAATTTATAAAAGATTCAAAAACTGTTATTTTGTGAACTCACTACAATATTTTACTTTGTCTACCGCGTTAATGTTTTTTTCTTTTTTTTTTTTTGAGTACACAAGGTCCCGCTTAATATGAGTAACAGTAAGCAAGAGAAATTGCTCGTTGCATGCTGGCGAATGTTTACTGAAAATTTTAGTGTTGCTGTCGATGATTTTGGTGCAAAGAATGCTCGTTTCAACCGAACTCCCAAAAGGGGGACCCAATGAATCCGGAACGAGACGCGGTTAAACATAAACGTTCTGAATACACTGAGTCAAATTTACAACAGACAACTTAATTCATTAAAATGTGCTCATTAAAGCGGTACTCGCATCAATGTCAATCACATGTATTTTATTTCTAAGAAAACAATCCACTGGATATGGCAGGCTGAAGGTCTTTAAGAAATTAACAATTGTTTAATACATTCTGTAAATAACTACTGAAATCTCAATAAAACTTTTTAAAAGTTAATGTAGTATAAAAAGTCTTACCTTAACATATTTAATGGCTACGCTGGAGCATGGTGAGACAACAGTCTTGCTACAGCGGTCATGGACCACAAAGTTACACACTGAAATAAAGAAATAAGGAACTGACATTAGTATTAAAGTACGGGAGAACCTTTTATTTACAGTCACTCATTTGGGTGGTCACCTCCCGACATTAAAAACAACATTTTCTGAAAAAAAAGTACGTTTCTACTTTCGGAAACTGCACGCATAAAGGTATGTACACAACAATCGCAGTTTTAGGTTGTACGTAAAGCGAAATGCTACAAGTGTTGCCTGCGCGCCCATGCCCGCGTGTGGTGTGCTTTCAGCATGTGTGGGTGCAATTCACAGTATGATGTCATCAATTATATCCACTTGTAAATTATTACAGACCACGTACGTAGTACGAGGGAAGATAATGTTTCAATGTTTTCAGTCGTGTCTGTACTTATGTTCAGAGAGAGGGGTCAGGTGGTCCACTGTTCAAGGGGCACGGGTTAGGGTGGCAGGTGGTCCATGGTTGAGGAGTCATGGATATCAGGTGGTCCATGGTCTGAGTGGGGGTGTGGGTCTGGTTGTCCAGGGTGTGTGTGGGTGGGGCAGGGGGTGCGGGTGGGCTTGAGTCAGAGGGTCCACGGTTTGGGATGGGTGCAGGTCAAGTAGTCCACGGACCCGGAGGTAGGTCAGGGATGCCAGGTGGTTCATGGCCTGGGTTGGACTGTGTGGGTCAAAGGGGTTAGGTGGTCCCTGGTTCCAGGGGGGCATGATTCGGGGGAGTGGGGTGGTCCATGGCCAGGAAGTGGGGTCAGTTCACCTTGGACCTGACCCCATGGACCATGAAATGTTGTAAATTAGGAGAACAAGTAGCCCACACTACCCTCCTCCGTGTGAAATCCTCACGGGGCCACGGTCCAGGATCAAAAGTACTATAATGATATTATTCACAATCCCAGTAAATATCTTAACACTCGCCCGTTCGTATGTGATTGTTGTCGCACAAGTTGCTTTTTAAATCACTTTACTGGATGCACAGACTAAAATTTTAGAAAAATATGAATATTTATTAAGAACAAATTGATTCTTAAATTCTTCACTGGGACCCCATCTCAAAAACAATATCGCTTTCTTTTCGTTCCTGTGCAGGTCAAAGTGGCAATCATGGAAACACTTTAAAACCGATCTGAAAAAAGCCAACCTCAAAACCGCGACGGAAGATTAGAAAATGTGACTCTTTCGAAAAGCTAAACACGAAAATCTTCAACCACACCAGCCACAATACCGCAGGCAGATGACTACTAGTCTTCTTGCAAGTTATTATTTCTACCACACCGTTTTTCAAAGTCGCAATTCTCCACCAGTACAATGCATACTGCACTACATATATAACCAGATAGTCCCTTTCGTAATCATCATGACTTCTCTATGTTCTCTCCTTTATGCCAACTTCTGTGTTTTCGTTCCGAAGCTCAGTTTTTCCACCTGAACAATTCAGAACTATGCTACATGAGATCCCGCTCTAAGGTCCCTTTCATAACCATTCTGGGGATTGACTTCACTTGATAACAAAAGGATTACTGCCCTAAAACTCAACTGCCATCCAATTGGTCTCACTGTGGTCGTAATGTATAATTGTATATTTTCTCCTCGTTGTGACTTTTCAAATTCAAATCTCTGTTGCACTTCTCATGTCAAATCTTCTCTTTCCGAATTCTTATTTCACCCTGACGGTTTCTGTTTTCGTCTATGTAACAGATTCTCCACCAGTTGGACTGAAAAATACGACTCCACTGTGTTTAAACTGCGAATTCTAAATTTCTCCTCCTCCTCCTCAAATCAGGGGTCGTAAACAGCTCACGCGGACACGAACGTTTCACAACATCAGCCTCGAGAGCCCATAACACTTGCAGCACCGATTTCAACCTAGGGACCTTTTTACGTGGATAGATAGATAGCGGCTACTTTCTGGGGATTCTCGTTTATGTATCGTCCCGACACGAACGAAGTGCCCGAATCCTGTACTGTGATAAAGACAGATAAACGAGTACTTAAACGAAACTTAAACTCGGTTAAATTCCTACTTAATACTATCACAGACGATATACTTTGCGGCTCGGCCCCATGAACGGGTTACGTAACACCCAGTGTTACTGTAGTTTCTCAAAACCATGCCAACCAACAATGACGAAAAATAGTAAAATCAACTGCTCATTGTAAGCGGGAGCGAACTTTTAACTTCGATGCAAGGACATCTCTGCTCATCGAAACCAGGTGTTTCTTGTAACCGAACTCGTTACAAGTGGGACTTAGTGTACAGTAGAAACTGCTTTGAGCAACAGTTTCACATTCTGACCTAGCACTACTAGCATCGTAACTTACCCTGGGTTCCAATCAACCCACTTCCTGGCATTAACGGGGATGTTACTATTCAAGTATTTAAGCTGAATACTGACTATCAGAATACTAACGGAGACCAACATCTAAGTGTAGTGGAGCAATACTGTGTTCCTTGCTTAGCTAAATCTTCGGCTAAAATGTTATATTACGAGAAAGTCCTCCTGCGTGACCGCAAGAGGCGTACCGCCCACAGCGTAGCAAGTACTCGTTACTCCGTACTGTCGCTTGGGGGGGGGGGGGGGGGGTTCCCCCAGCCCCAGCGGGAGGGGGGGGTACCCCAGTCCTAGTTGGTGGGATACCCAGCTGGGACTGGGTCTGGCCACACTCCAATCAAGATAAAATTCCCTGTTTTCAACTTTTTCTTGTGTTTTTCCCCAGCATTAAAATAACATTTATTTCACTACCACCGCAGAGAGATACAGTGATCCCCCTAGACTACAATCACCCTCATCTCTTTTTCCAGTTCACCAAGTTAAAAAATTCCCCGAAAGTTTAAATATCATGGATGCATCCAACCACAGCCTCTTATTTGCTTCAACTTTTATGTGTTGGAGGTGGATTCCCCGCGAGCAAACAGGTTTTTAATATTTTTAGGCAAAGTCCCTACGTTTTCCCTATCTGGATAAATGAACATCCAATTGGTCATTATTTTATGAAACGGGCCACCCCATCTTTTGAATTATGAATTAGGGAGATAAAAAAACCCTTGTGATTCTAAATAATTGTTCTCCCACCCCAAACGTAAATTCACTGTTGGGTTTTCACTTTTAGGGCAAAATGGTGAAAGATTCGGATGGAGCACACATATTTTCCTTATTTAAGTGGCGCTCCAGCTCTTTTACAATACTGTGATCTTCATTCATGTACGCCCTTCACCAATATCGACTCACCACTAATGGAGCACCTTTCTCAGGCGTGAGGAGTGAACTAAAAATTCATGAATAAGTTTAGACATGTCCAATCTCATGTGAGCAGGTGTAACAGGTGTCGTGGATTCCTCCAGAATAAGAAACTAGGCCTAACTACCATTTGCTGGATTAGATTCTAAGGGTTTTGTCATTATTTGTTTTCATTGACATGTGAAGCATAGCGCAGTGACTGTCCAGAAAGCGACGGTTAGGCAGCACCCCCCCAAAAAAAAATACGATGAATTTTTCATGGACATCTTAGGTTTCTGTTTTATTCAGAGTGGCCATGGCATAGGGAAAACGGAGACGTAGTTCCAAAAAAGAATCACAAGCCACTCGCCAAACAAGAATACCTGACACAACCGGATGACATTCAAACTTGCCTGAATAAATAAGTCAAAACGTGAGAAATTGTAATGAAATAAAGATTAATTTATAGAAGACAATCCTTTTCTAAATCACCTTTCAACAACCAAGCTAAAAATGGATTCATAACAAGAAATTGTGGGTGTCAATCTGGACCATGCGACCAAACCTGAATTCCAGGTTGCCCGTCAGGTGACACTGGTCGTCATTGACCGCTGGACGACTGCTATTTAGAACATTGTCTGCGCACAAATGTAATGTCATTATACAACGTCACAACATGACGTCATTTGATTAGAAATACAAGAGACCATTGCGATCCAGGGTTGCTTTATTTGAAAAAAACTGGAGAGACTCCCAGCAAAAATTCTAAATTCGCCACTGAAACCAGAACCTGGGTGTAAGCTCGGTGAACAGCAGTTCCGTTTCGTTTTGATTCTGTGGTTTTTATTCTGTTACATTCCGTGCTCATTTGCTGGGTGTATCTTGGTTTTGTTGATACGTAATCATCTGTGAATCGGATATTTTATCTGCATCACTTGACTTGATGCTCTGGTACTGGTGTGTGTTTCTTACATGTTCTGTGTGGCTTCTTCGATGTTCAGCAATCGTAAACTTCCCCAACAAAATTTAAACCCCTGAATTAGTTCAGGACATCGGTCCTTATTGTGAGACCCCTGTTTTGAACTTCGGGTGACGTCCACCCAGTCTTCTGAAAATACTTTTTGCTTGTGTGCTTTGTCACCTGTGTACAATGGAATCCTAAATTCAAAAGCTTGTCAATGACCAAGTGCCATAAATTTGACCCAAAGTCAAACTATCACCACCTTGCTACCATCACCCAGTTCATACCTTTAGTTTTTTAAAAATATGTTCACCACAGACTGCATATTGGAACGTTAGACAAAGTTTCCTTTGCAACAATACGACCCCTATGTTTTGTGTTTGTGAGTGGTCAATTTATCCAAAAAAGTGGAAGGCCAAAAAACCATTAATGGTTAATGTGATGGGTATGTCGCTAATTCTCCCGGAAATAAAAGACAGGTGACTGCCCAGAGGAGTGACCAAAATACAGTTTACTAATCCTCGGTTGCCTCCTATGCTGCACTTTTCCTGCTGTTTTGAATCTGTTTTATGAAAAAAGTAGTGATTGTTGATAAAATCAAAATTGCAGTTAGGTACATTTTGGGCATTTGTAATGACAGCACGAGGCAACAGGTCCAACATTTAGTAAAGGGTATTCTAAAAAATTACACCTATTAATCTATGTTTAAAATTAGACCTTTTGCCAATAACTTCTCGTAACTTAAACATATGTTAGTTTTGTTGAATTCACATGCTATGGTTTCGAAAAGAATGAAATTTCGAAAAAAATCACCGTGCCGGATAAAATCGAAATTTGTACAACAGAATTCCATGACAGATTGCTTTTCTGCCCTTTTGTAGTTTTTCTGCCATGATATATTTTCAAGGGAAAATTCCACTTTCATGGAAGAATATGTTACGAACACGTAAGCGACCAGAAATCATTAATCACTAAAAATTAATTCAAGGATTTTTTAATGCTACACGGCTTTTTTCAAAGGAAAATGCTAGTAACTTTGATTTTGGGAAAAAATAAATGGATGATTATGATGAATCGAATGTATTTTTTAACATGGCAATGGATGTGAAACACTGGACAATGAAATATTTCTACACTATTTTTCGCATTGAAGGTGCGCCGAGTCTTCTCGTTCGACACCTAGAAATAAACGTTTACGTATTCTATAGTGTTCAGCTGCAGTATGTTCGGCAATATACACAGTGAACGGCAGAAAACGACGGGTCAATCCAGGTAATTTGTACAGTCGAGCTTCTCTAAAGATGGCTTCCATTTTACCCACGATACCACATACAGGCTAGATATAAAATGTATGTATGAAATGCTGCACAGATGTGGCTGAAAATCGAAGCTGCCCCTTGCAAATGGCAACTGTAGATTCAACTTATTATTTACATGTAACAAAACGAATCGAGGAACAAGGGATTTGGGCTATTTCTCAATTTGGCAATAAAACTTAAAGGGGCCCTTTTTAAAATTATGCTAAGGAGGTAAAGATTTGTTGGATAACTAACTACTGCGAAGCTGAGGAAAACGAGAGAGAGAGGGACTGGTCCTGACACCTGGTGGCTCACCATAATGAGGTGCCGGCAGTGGGCGGGGTCCGAGGGGCCCCTTCGCCCCAATGTACTCACCCTCACAAACGTATCCCTGGCCGATAAGCCCCCAGAGCAGGTCCGTGCAATGGTGGCAGTAGGTCGGCCTGTGGAAATTCTTCTTGACGAAGAAGTGCCCGTGTGAGTGGCCGATCGGCAGCGTGTTGGAGGGGCTCGAGTCCCCGTCGCTCATGTCAGGAGCCGCCATTTTGCAGGCAGAAGGCCCCCTGAAGCAGAGCAAGATGGCCGTGCAGGCAGAGCAGCAGCTCGGGCTAAGGCAGGCTGCTTCTGCGGCGGTGGGCTGCGAGAGGCCGCGGTGGCGGTGAGTCCTCGGCAGCTTGTGCTCCCCTCGCCGTATCAAAACTCCCCTCACACGCGGCCCACATCCTCTTCCATTGCGTTCCTTCTTCCTTTACTTCAGCCTGGACTTACTATCCACAACAGAGCATCCGAAAATCTAACCACCAAGCCCATAAGGGCTGTAAAAAGGCCTCACAATTACAAGACAAATATCCATAGCTTGGGTTTGGTGTGTTTTTCGCATAGGCCTCTCTGGGAGTGACGAGTCAATAATTTCCGACAGCAACTGTTTCTGAAGCTGCAGCCAATGAATGAATACTAGTTCAAAACGAGGCTACGTGCAGCAACCATTAGCTGCCATCTGTCGCAACATGTCGACAGATTCCCCTGTTGAACTGTTGCATTGGCGGCAAAAAGAACTGAACATCGCTCTGTCAAAGAAATGGAAGATATTCATTACGCAATTGTCCGGTTCCTATTGCATGAACTGAAATAGATGTGGCTCATTGTGCAAGAAAATTCTAACTTAAAAGGAATAAAAAGTTATCGTCGTCGGTTGTGCAAAATTAAAGTATTTTTTTTTGTGCGCAAAATTGTTCATTATGCCCCGCACCAAGTGTATTCCCCAATTATTCTGTATTAAGCCAAACATTGTATGTTCAAACTAAATCCCAGTTCATAACTTGTACAGTTATCACACGATATTCAGCGACTCACCTCTTTTTACGTCATAACGTCAATACAAAAAAAAACTAATTTGTTTTACCCTCCTGTTGCTCCTACATACCTTCTCAGTGAGTTTTCGCTGTTTTCCTTTCCTAGTTAATTCGTGCACATTAATTAGCCTTAAAAGATAAAAGAAAAGACAAAATTTCAACATTTGTTGAATTACCTTTAATTTTTTGGTTTAGTGGTAACATAATAATTAAATAAATACAATTGCCTTCAGAAATGAGCAAAGAGTCATAGAACCACACAAGCATGTTAAACATATTTTTGAAAATTTCACTAAATTACTGGGGTCTTGGAATTCTTTTCCATCTAATTTCACCACTTTTGGAAAAAAAATTTAATCACACAATGCATTAACCCAAAATCCCCAAAAACTTTCACAATTTCTTGATTTACAAGAAAACTGTAAACTGCAAAACTTTGCGAAAGGTGCCTTTTGGTAGGTAAAAATGTCCTCTACAAATTTCCAATTGACATTGCATCCCTATCATTGGCTGTTCATGCTGTAAACAGACACTTTACCTTTTGGCAAATTACTCAAATGGCCAAGCTCGCACACATTTCTGCCAATTTATGGCTCAAAATTTAGGGGGGTAAAAAAAATGGACAACTTTTTGACATCTCAAAAATTGGCACTAAATGGCCCAGCAAATGGCCAATTGGTGACATATTCAAAAATCCAAACCAGGGTATGTAGAACAGTCAGGGCTACACCTATGAACTGATTCTTGATCAAATCAGTGAATACCAAGTACCCTTTAAGCCATTGCAAATGTCCTGAAAAATGCAACTTTTTTTCGACAGCCCATGGCACCCCCTTAAGTCTGTTGCACTCCCACCAAAAATGGTCTAATCATATAGCCTAGTTATTTTCCCAACTTAGACTAAAAGATATATGGAAGACTTGTCACTCCTTCATCAAGAAAACTTTGATTTTCTGAAGGTAACCATTTTTAAAAATTTACCCAAACGGCCCTGGAGTTGTCAAAAATTGACATATTTCAGAATTGACCAAAAAGGGTCCTAGGAGATGTCATAAGCTGTCTTGTATCCAAATTTGACAAAAAAATTCCAATGGAAAGTGTCCCAAATTGCATATCAGAAATTTCCAATCGCTACAGTACAAAAGTTTACAATTAAACCACCTTAAAAGGGGGTAACTGTTGGTCCTTCATTGAGAAAACTGTGGTTTTCAGAAGGGTCGCTTTTTGGAAAAGTACTCGAACAGCCCTGGAGTTGTCATGAATTGAGTTTAGTTGATACTTGCAATAGATATGGTGAACAAATGCATTAGAAGAGTGGTGAGTTCATAAATATGAAAATCAGTTTGAGGCTTAATTTGTACCAAGTGAAGCATGTCCCCATATTTTGGGTTTTGCCTGCCCTAAATTACCTTTTGGGTATAATAACAAAAATTGTTCAAAAACTGTTCAAAAATTGCTTGATAAAATGAGTTCTAGGAAAAAAACACCTTTGCCCCCAAAAACCTCACAAAAACAAATCTGTAGAAAAATTCACAAAAAAAAACCAAAAGTGAGTTTGAAACTTAAACCACTTTTTAAGAAATTGTGATTGCTAGTTCAATGTTAAAATTGATGTCAAACTCAAGGTTTCTCATTGTCATTTTAGACCTGATTTTAAAGCGTTGTAAATGGATTGAGAGGTTAAAACAGATGTGAGAGGTCAACTTTCATAGAGTGTTAAAAGGTTCGGTTACAGGAACGGGTGGTTTCGCCTCTTTTTAAGCTCGGATCGGTCTGTACCGATACGGGACTTCTAGAATGGGAAGTTTGTAGGAATTGGGAAATTTGCAGAACTATGCTTTGATACTTTTCCTCCCACCTGGGGGAAGTGCAGAAAAAAAGACACTCCTACTACCCATGGCTGAAGTGCAAGTTAGGGAGGAAGGTCCTTTTTTGCAAATCAGGGAGGAGGGTCTTTTTTACATGTTGGAGAGGGTAATCTGCAGACAACTTCATATTATTTCAGCATGGTTTTAAGCATGTAGTTACATGCATTTTGGCTAACTATAGCCATCATCCGGGTAGAAAGTGGTAGGAGAGGTCAAAGAAGTAGGAATTTTTGTCCAACAGGAGGAATTTTTTTGTCTTTAAAGTAGGAAAAATCAGGAATTTATGTGTTCTTATCACTTTTGTAAACTGGTACATGTGATATGATTGTTTCATTTGTAGATTTTGAGGCAAATTACCCATTCTTCTAATAATGTCCATTCTACAGCTCATCAACTGGTATAGTAGAATCTTATTGTGTGCTGTTGATAGCTATTTACTGTTTGTTGACTAAATTGAGACTGAACTGAGTTGCCTTCCTTGCTATTACATGTAACAGGGCCACCTACAATAGTCTACTACTGACCTCACACTTTGAACCTAATATTCTAAATACTTGGGCCAATTTCATCATGGGATTTGACTAAGCAAAGCAGGTAATACTCTTACTATTACTTAAGTTATTAGTAACCTTTCAAAAAAATTCTAACAGGTATCTAGTCTGGATTTATTTTCTAAGTTTAACTTTGCCACAGATCTCAGCATTATTCCTATGAAAATAAGTAAAACAAGAATGCCTAACAGCATTGTGTCATGCCTGAAATCTCTCACATATCTTGTTTCATGTGAAATCTGGAGAACTCCTTAATGACACTACAGTATTAGCCTCATT
>JBCAUG010399247.1:0-16321 GCA_038406175.1 Haplosyllis leylae
CACAATTGGGCATAGAACCCAATTGATGATGACACCTTTGCTGTTGCCTTTGCCGCAGGTCTCCATGTGAACAGATCCATAGAGACCGATGTTACCCATTCTTGAAGGAAAAAATGTTTCCTTTGCCGCAGCTCGGTGTGAACGAGCCTTAAGATTTTCCTTACCCACAGGGGGGTTGGGTACCCTGCCCTGGTCCTGACTGGGGGTGGGGAAGGGTGGGGCGAGTATCAGGACAGGATAACCCCCACCCTGGTGACCTGATAAACAAGGTGAAAACACTACCTTCCCTCGTACTTCGTACGCGGGCGGTAATGAGCAAGGAACTTCACTGGTGGCACGAGCAAATGGAGTTCAATTTCCTGTACTAGGAATACAATGTGGCCGCTCGGTTAGCTGCAACTGAAAGCGTAGCTTAAACTAACACCAATAATTTGGTCAGAACACCATCACTTTAAAATTCAAATGAAGAAATAAAAGACTTCAATCATCAATGGTCATCCATCCATTGATGTCACCCAGTTATACTAAGGAACTCTGAAATAGGAAAAAGTCGATTGTTCCAATATATTGTATTTGCACAGACCTCGAGGTGTTATTTGTCATCCTTGCACTAGCGTTGGTAAATAAATTACTTCAATATTGATCGATCATGTTCGATCGGTTTTGATTAGACTGTTGGTGGCCATCTTGTTCAAGTTTGTTCACACGAATTGCTAATAAATTCATTAAAAATGCATTTTATTGGCAAGGTTTAACAAACCTCAATTCAATAGTGTAGGAATTAAGAATAAGAAGGTTGGTATCCTGACGTTTTGACAGGATTGATTGTTTGAAGCTCTGTACCTCAGCTTGAAATAGTAAATGGGAAAAGATATCAGCCGGACATGCTGGCATGCAGGTGGCACATTTATGGCCAAAATCATTAATTTGCCAGTCAATTTACAAAAATATAGACCAAGATCTTTAAATGGGACAAGATGGATATTGACCAAGTGAAGCGATAGTTGATATCTCATTGATGGTCCACTTAAACATTGATGGTTTATATTTTTAAATAATTGACTGGAAAATGAATGTTTCATGTTATATTATGTCAAATTACTATTGAAATCATCACTTGTTATTAAAATTACAAAATGTTTGTTATCTAATCAAACCTGAAAGTTCAAATGATCGCCTGGTCAATTTACTGTTAAATTGACCAGTAACCTGATCAACAACGTCCGAAAACCTTTGTTTTGTTAACAGACCGCCTAGCATATAAAAAAGAAGTAAATTTGGGAACGCCATTGCACATAGGTTAGAAAACATTGAAGCAAGGAGGATCCGTCCAAGCTATGACATCCTCCAAAGAATTTTTTTAATTTTTGCACCAGATGACATCTTGCACAATCAGTGCAAATTGAACATCCTCATCATTAAATTGTTATGTCAGTGTAATAAAAGCCTCCTTTTAATCTCCTCTTAAATGTGCTTTATGCTTTTTAATTTTCCATTCAATGTAGCACATAGTGATTAATTTTATTGCAAACTATTTCGGTTGTCTGTACTACATTACAACTCGATTTGGGAGGAATCTCTCAGGTACTGGTAGTAATGTGTAATGATTTTATTTATCCACGTATTAATCACACTGAGGCGATTTTTGTAAAAATTGCAATGTTCATTCAGCTGATTGCTGAATATTATTCAATTCATCCATTTCAGATTCATTGTGTAGTAGTAACACTGGAGTACATTTTTACGAGCATTTTTCGAGACGTAAAATAATTGCAGAACGCTTGTAACTTTCTGTGATGAAAAAGAATACAAGTTTTTCATCTCAGGAATTTCTTTTTGCTGAATCGTTCGCTATATCCTGCAAATTGCGGAGGCAGAAGCAAAATGAAGACATATATATTCGAGGCTTCATAAATCACTTAGACTTGTTTTTTTTTGTGCAAGCTGGATAAAATATATTCCAACAGCCTTTTCTGCTGCGCACTTCTCGTTCATTTCTGATTCTGAACTCCACCTCGCATGCCACACACGTTTGGGTGAGTGGTCTCATTGTTAAATTTAATTTGGTTGGAGGGTTCCCAAATACATGCATTTAATACTAATATTGTAATATAATCCCAGAGCTATCTGCATTGTAAAATACATTGAAGTAAATTTTTGTGACGGAATGTATAACATTACATTCAGCACATTACATTAATCAAGCACAAAGAGAGCCTAAGCTTATTATTCTGATTATCAAAAAATCTTATAGATCTAATGCCTATTGCTTTGTGTGTGTTTATTTGACACTATGGAAATCACGTTCTTCCTTTAACGTGCACACTTCAAATAAACATCCTACAGATTAGATCTTGAAAGGGATACCATTTAGGAACTTCCTACATTGAACAACACTACACCCAACGTCTGTGTGTAGTGTGTAGCAGTCATTAGAAGAAGATGTGAACTTTATTTCACTGAAGTATCCAATTACAGAGACGAGAACGAGGAAACCATACGTCTTCCAACATGTAATAAACAGAGTTTATTAACTTAATTACAAGTCTTCTGAATAATTGACTAGATTTATTCCCCAAAGACTGCCACGGATTGTGTTGATACCGTCACCTGTGAAACACCACGTAACTGACATCACGTATACTGGTACACTCCTGCAGAGGGAAACTTTTCGAGGCATTTTTTCTGCCAGTTTTTCTGCTAACCACCAGCAATTACTCGTAATTCTCTTGCTAACAATAAAGGATTCTGTCGCCTTACCCACGCAAACAGATAAAGAACAACTCTGATTTGCTTACGATCCGATGGAACAAGAAAATTGCTCTAAATGGTGGTTGATTTCTTTCCTTCAAGAAATGAAATTTGTTTCCATTATAGTTGTTTTGTCAAGTAAATGTAAAACTTTCATTACTAGGAATGATCGCTCTTTCGGCTGTTGGTCAAATCACTTGCACCTATTGTAATTCACAGAGCTGTTTTGTTCATTAACAGCTCAAAAATGCTTGGCACAACAAAAGTTATTGGCTAACTGGGCGGCCATATTTGACAATAATTGTTTATAATGGCAGCCAAATGCAAACTAATTTCTACTGTGGGTTTTGTTATCTAATGTAATTGAACAGTAATTTTATATATTTGAATAAGTGGATAATGTTTAATAGGATTGATGCATCAGTGCAACACTCCCTTGTCGCTTTATTTAGGCACACGCATGACTCGAACAGTTATTTATAATACATTATGTGACAGCAGAAGAATGGTGAAATATCAATACAATAATGATTGAATAAATAAGGGTAACTTATAAATCTCGGTATATAAGAATACATTTGATGAATTTGCTGTTTCTACTTTGGATGTTAAATCTCAATTAGATTGTTCTTTATTTCAAACCTTAGAGATATTGCTTAATTAAATGGATTTATAGCAGCCATAAATCAATCGAAGGCTTCATTTCATTTTAGATTAAATTCATTGTTCCCTGAAAACCTCTGCTATAGGAATGGTTTTTACTTTTGCTGAAACTTAGCAGGTGTGCCTACAAATCACATCATGACAACTTGAACAATAACTTGGCTTCTTTCTTTCTGACATCCACACAATGGATGGATCATTAAAATTGCACTACAGAATCTACAATAGCACCAATCTCTGTCACCATACTCCTGTATTAGTGCCGAATATGTGTGTCTTTAAATACTATATTCCGCCCTTTATTTCTAAGTAAGTATTGTTTAAATAGAAATGATATATAAACATAAATCTAAGTATTAGTTTTGTTGCCAGTGACTGCATTCAATAAATTTGAGATCCATTGTAAACTTGGCCATTTACCACTCATAAAGACAGTATTTAGCTTGTCTCAGAAATGAAAGAATATTACATTTATGTGTCAATAACATCAAGTATTTTTACAGTAATATTAGTTATGTGAATTCTGGCTGGTGACAGAGGTCAATTAGCTAATTTCAGCCAAAACGCCACCGGCAGATTAGTAACATGAACTGTTTCCATTTCAGCCCCAGAAAGACAAATCCGTAAGAAAAATATGTTTAGATGTAAAAGTCCACTTTATGATGTAAATGTTGATAGATATTATACAGGGTTCTCTAAGAAATTAATTGCCGCCTCCGTCCCGGATACAGCTAAGTAATTGTTCGGATGTTCCAGTGCGCAATGCTACCTTCCGAGTGATATTGCCATTCAATGAGCAGCTGTGTGCTCTCCTTGTGGATGTCCTTCCTTAGCTCACTTGAGATGCTTTTCAAGATAATGCCACGAAATCACTTCTACTCAATGACTATACCATATTTTTGAAATTAAGTTTTGTTACAACAAATTCAAAACAAATATCGAGTTCTCTTAACGATGTTCCACTAAACCGAATCATGCTCTAATATTACGATTTCATTTCACTGCCTTTACAACTTACAAATTAAATTGAAATGAAACTGAAATTATTTTTTCCACAGTGGTGTCCTTGGAAAATTGCTTGTGGATTAAACGGGGAGTACTTTGTAACTAGGCAGCATTTGCTGAGACTTCTGCTTTCATGCGAAGACTAGTTAAGTAAGCTACATCAACTTCAAAGTAAATTAGTGAACCAGCTTCTCTGGTAGATATTAATTTTTGTATGGCATCAATTTTAGGTGCATTTCTTTCACCCAGCAGGATTTTGAAAGATGTTAGAATTATTTAATATTCCATTCTGTCGTACTGAAATATGTGCGTGTGAAGGGTGTAGGGAGGTTAATACATGTGAAAACTGCAAACATTATTGATTACCCAAGGCCAAGTCACTTGCAGGAGTACAACATCTGCAGTCCAGAAAGTATTGCAATTGTAATTACATATTTACGGTGAACTATGCACATGTTTCCAATGTACATGTCAGAAACATTGTACCACTCACGAATAATTTAGTTGGTTTTTTTTAAATAGATCTATTTCTAACAGGCGTACAGGTAGGTTACATTTGACAAGTCGGTGTATGGTGAGTGCGGAAACGTTCGGGAATTTTAGAAATAACCTGGTGTACTAATTAGCTTAACTAGGTCGGGAGGTCGTTTGGAGGCGAGTTAACATTCACAGTTTTAGAATTATATATCCTTTCCATTACTAGAAATGAACGTGAAGTCGGGTATCCAATCATATACACGGACACTAATTGCAATGCTATTTTATTCATAGACACCCCGACAACGCCTGGAAGAACAATACCCATTGGTCAATTGCGATGCCATATTTCACGTTCATTTCTAGTAATGATTGTGTTGATATAAATGTTTGACAATTTTCTACATTTATATTTCCAGCTCAGCCCACGCTCCCTTCATGAATAACATTCTAGAAACGCACAACCTAAACCCTATACAGTGAATTAATGGTGAGCATATAGCTCCAGTTTAATCTGCCTGTAATAAAAGTTTCCTTTCTTTCACAGTGTTTGGTACGATTGGGAACGTACTGTCCGGAATTGTGATGACGCGGAAATCGATGAGATCGAACACAATGGCGTTGATGCTGACCGTTCTCGCTGTGTTGGAAACAGGCGTTTTGTGGGTAGACATGTTCAGAGTATATCTGATGAAAATACACGGCATAGATTTCAGGACCATTTCCAATACAAGTTGCAAATTACAAAGGTAAAGATTTCTTTCAGTGTTTCGCTTCGTCCACGAAATTAATTATATCCTTTCACCATTGTAAGTTTGCAACTGACAACTTTTGATGGCCTTCCCATTAGTATTAAAACTAGCTTTGGAAAAGATATACGGGCAGGTGTGAATCCTTATTCTAGTTACGAGTCAACAACATTAACATTATACTTTCCGTTTGGCTCTCAGTTCTATTGACCACCCCGTATTCGAAATTCACACACAGGTCCATTCACAAATAGTAACCTCGATAGTCACCCGTTTGGTGGACCAGTGTAACAGAATCGAGTTTTTCACAATAAGATCACATTTACATTTTAAGCCTGAATTTGCATGAAGAAGTTCAAAAAATTTTAAAATGTTGCCTCCAGTGGCATTTGAACTCACAACACTGACATTCACTGGATCTAATGTTGAATGCTCTTCCAGATAGGCCACAGAGGCCTGTGCTACTTGTCAGACCTTTAACTGAAGTTTGTTTCATGCACCATTTCACATTTGAAAAATCATTAAAGCGTGTCTGATGTAAATTCTATCTTTACCATCCGCATATGTGGATAGGTAATAATTTCAGTCGGGTCTGTCTGTCTGTGTGTCTGTTTGTGTGTGTGTCTGTGTGTGTCTGTCTGTCTGTTCAGGCTATAACTTTTAAACCGCTATAGCTAGGAACTTCATTTTCAGTATACAGATACATCTTGACCATATCTAGGTTAAGTTCAAGTATCAAAGTCATTGGATTAAGGTCAAGGTCAAGTAAAAAAACTGACATATTTTTACCTAACTGCTACTTCTGAATGCTTTTGTTTCACTAAAACTTACTTTCAAGGTCAAGGTCATCTGAAGGTCAAGGTCAAGTTCACTAATTATTAAGGTCAAGTGAAACAAAAACAATTTTCTGTGTGTTTGTAAATGTTTTTGTGATCTATGTGTTACGTGGATGGTACGCATTTGACTGAAAGGCATTCTTGTTAAATGTGATCTTATTGTGAAAAACTCGAAAAGGTGGGATGGTGTGTGCATGGGACAGGAACAATCTGACTGAACAGGGGAATATTCATGCGCATGATCAGAGCATGTTCTCCCAGGTCCATTACGGGGAGACATCATGAGGAAGACCCCTGCAAGTGGGTTCCGCGATCATATGGTACACCCCTAACAAAGAAAGAGATACCCGATGCTTCCTACATAGCATCCATAAAAATATTGGATTCGTTTGACGTTATTTCAAAATCAATTCGTTTTCTCAAGTACGAAAAATTATTTGGATGTTTCTAACTGAATTCTATATTCCAATTGATTGCAGGTTTGTTATTTATTGGACAGGATCTTCTGCCAGCTGGATCATTTCACTCATGTCAATTGAAAGATTTCTGGCCATATATCTTCCCTTCAAAATAAAAAATTTAACATCAACTACAAAAGTGATGGTGGCAATGGCCATCACACTTACCTTAACTGCCTCCCTAAATTTACACTTTTTCTGGACCGACGAAAATAAGCAATTCAAAGCTGGCAAATACTGCACCGGTGTGTCCAGGTATAAAACATTCTTGACAGAGTATTGGCCATGGATAACTTTATCATTTTACTCATTGATACCTTTTATCATCCTTATATCAACTAGTATAGCTATTATTCTAAGGATAATCCATTCTAACTATGTACGAAAACACAACATGAACCAAAAAGAAGGAGTGAAAATGACGAGTATGACTCTTACTTTGTTCTGTGTTTCCTTTGTTTTTATGATAGCAACGGGACCTGTGGTTATTTACAGGTATGGCTGTTAAGTATTTTTTCTAAACCTAAAGATTTACAAAAGTAATAACAGAACGAAAGACGTTTACCACCCGGGGGAGGGGCAGGGCAGAGGTACCCTGTCCTGGTCCTGGAAAGGGGTGGAGTCGAGTGGGGGGGTACCCTGTCCTGGTCCCAAATTTCTGGATTCAAAGGTCACTTGCATGAATGGCGCATCAAGAATCTGAACTACGAATATAACAAGGTATAAGGGCATGTGTTGGCCATCCTTGGTCAAAAATTTTATAGTGATGATAGTTTATGATATATTAATGATTGCAAGTGGGTTCGAACCTAACAATTGGATCTATAGAAACAACTTTGTTATTCTTGTTCCATAATGGCTGACAACGGGTGACTGTCAAAATTAGTTGACCAAATATGGCACTGCACCATAGACAGATTTCAAAATTTGCCCTTAATGGATTTTATTTTGTATATATGAGCCATTGAGTTGGGACATGTTTTTTTTAACAAGCCATCAATAATTCTGGTTTTATTTATTTATAATTTGTAGGATAACACAGAACAACTGGATAGAAGTCAATTACACACCATTGCAGGCTGCCTTTGACCAATTTCTTGTCACCATTTTATTGCAAGTCAACTACATAAACAACAGTTGCAATTTCATTCTTTACATCCTTACAGGATCAGCTTTCAGAAAGGAGTTGTTTGAAATGTTAACCTTTTGCAAGAAAAAAACAGGAATTGAAAGTTATGGCTCTAACCAACCAAGCCGAGGATAACACCATTCTTCCAAATTGGAAAAACAAGCTTCTAAGTGGCATGAATGGGAAGTAGTTGTAATTTCCTTTTTTTATTTGCATAAATTTCATTGTTATTGAAGAGGAAGAACTTCATGTTTATAGTTCTCTGGGGAAATTCTTGATCTCTAACACCGTATCAACTGGAAAATGCTCAAGGACTGAATGGCATAAGTAATTGATATTGTTGTTCTAAAAATGACCACTGTAGGCTATAGGGCCAATATTGTAATTTTTGCATTGGCTTACATCTGGTGTGACAACTCGTTTAACTTAAGAAACAAATTTTCTTGCTAAATTTCCCCACATAATCCTTGTTCACCCATGAGTTCCAAACAGTTTTATGTTCAACATTTTCTTGAGATGTATGGGGTCTAGCAAAATATATTTATTATGTTCTCTTTATTCTTCCAGCTCTATGCTCATCACTATGTCTGATTATGTACCTCCTTTGTTCCTTTACATCTTCCCAAGTTTCTTACTTACTGCAGTTATTACTCCTCACATCTGCTTTTCTGTGCTACTTTTTCTTTGTTCTTATACTCCTATGTCTTACTATCAATCATATGTAGATATGGAGGGACATGAGGAGGGCTTTGGTTGTAGAAATGTGTATGAAGAGGTAGAGAAAGAGAGGTGTGGATTAACACTGACCAATGCAAATGTGTTCTTGACACTTCCGGTGCGGTGATTCTAAACTACCCCATCAGTTCATGGATCCCAGACCATTTTTATTGTTGTTGGTCCCTGTTTCATAAATGTTTTATTTTCAACAAAATTAATAAGATAAATAAAAATATATCAATTTAATTAATGTCTATGTATTTGAATAAAAGAAAGATTGTATCTTGTAATTGTTCCATAAAAGGGTCGTTTACAACAGAAGTGCTCACAACTTATTAATCTATTTTAGTTCGAAACTTTTTCTCTCAGGAATAAATGGAGAAGGGACCATTACTGAGTCCTCAGTTATTTAACTTTTTCCTATTTTGAATTAGAAAATTCATCTAATTCAACTAATTAGATAATAAAATTGTAATATTAAAACGACTTCTGGGAGGTTTGAGCCCCTATCTACTGATCAGAATTGAGACATGATAACCATTACACCTATGAGCTGACTATGAGTGAGAGTCACAGAAAATCTAACAGTAGACTTCAATTATGCTTAGTTCCAGTCGAATTCATCTAATTAAATTAATCTTTTTGAGTCTTTTTTTTTACCTCAGCCTTACTGTGGCAGACCTGGCAACCTTGTGCTAAAAGTTTAAGGTAACATTTTGATTATAATTTAGGTTCAAAATATGCAAGTTAATAATTCATTCCTTAATCTACAAAAATATGTCAGTTTTGTAAGAAGTGAAAGTTATAACGAGAATATCAACCTGAACATTTAAGTTCTGTTAATTATTTAATACAAAGTAGGCAGATCTGCCAGAATAAGATTGAGGATGGAAAAACTCCAATACAAAATAGGAAAAATACGATTAATTGCAGCACTCAAGTTTTCAGCAAATCGCGCCTGGTGTTTTGTGTTTCATTTCATTGAAGTTTTCCTGTATTTATCTTGAATTATCTGTTCAAGTTTATAATTTAGAAGGTTAAGTAACATTTTCCACAAACTTATAAGTGACTATTATAACTTTAACAGAGAAAATAAAAAGAAAAAGGTAAAAAACTGTAAACTGTAAAGTTTGTGATACTAATAATTTTAATACTAGTAGTAATAGCTCGACTCAGCAAAATTGGACCCTTCGGCCCGAAGTCAAGGATTAACCATCTAGATATCATTCAATAAATAAAATTATTGATTTGAATTACACTTAAGTTATAATTTATTGCGTTACAGATTTAAATTATCGACATAAATATTAAATATTACTAACAGGAGATATTTGATATCTTGTCCATTCCGGTGAACATAATGATAAACAAAACTTCATTTCCAGAACGGTGCATGTATTTGGAAAATGCTTCCGATTCAGCGTAATAATCCCCTCTGAAATAAAAACTTCAGACATTTTTTCCTTTCTCTCATTATACGAGGCAGCAAAAACACTTTTTAACGTGTAAATCAATGAACTGACTCTTTTGTAAAAACGTACATCGGTTACAGGATGTTTCTACGTCTACGCACTATGCGGCAATGTTCTCAAATAGCAGAAAACATTGAAACATTTCCGAACAAGAATGCCTTTCAGTCGAAGGCATACCATCCAGTGTAACACAATCATCACAAGAACATTTACAGTACACAGAAAATTGATTTCCTTTAATTTGACCTTGACACTGAGTGACCTTGATCTTATGATGGCCTTGACATTTTAAATATGTTTTAGTGAAAAATAAGTGTACAGTATGAAGGGTTAGGTAAAATATGCCATGATTTCACTTTGAGCTTGTTACTAAAAGTTGACTTAGATATGGTCCAGATATTTATCTGTATGCTGAAGATAAACTTGCTAGTTATAGCAGCTCAAAAGTTATAGCGCGAACAGACAGACAGAAAGACCTGGCTGAAATGATTACCTATCCGCATACGTAGATGGTAAAAACGGGATAATTTTTTTTACGCACAATGTTCCTGGATTTCAGTATTGTATGGAATGGTAACCTTTGTGCACTCGAGGCTAATGCAGTTTTACATTTTAACAGAATTGAAATACACATTTCTGAGTTTTGATATCGTGTACTGATAGGCAACCTATAATATTTTTTGTAAAAGACTATGAAAACGATCTACAGCTTCTTAACCTGCGAGGAAAAATTACATATTTACTAAATTCAGTTTTTAATATGAACACGTCTTAGTTTGTTCTTAATGGGATGACAAGCAATTAGTTACATTATAATGGTATATATGCCTATAGGTAATGATTTCAGTCAGGTCTGTCTGTCTGTTTGTTTATGTGTCTGTCTTTCTGGTTCTTGTCTGTGCGTTCCAATTGTAACGTTTAAGCTGCTGAATGGTAAAGATTAAATAGATAAAATGTCATATTTTACCTGACCTATTTTTGTATGCTTGTATACTACTACACTTTTGTTAAAAGATCAAGGTCACCCGAAGGTCAATTCCAACCTTACTCAATACTGAGGTCATATTAAGGTCAAATGAAGAGAAATCAATGATCTGTGTTTTGTAATTTTTTTGTGATCTTTGTGTTACATGGAAGATATGCCTTTGACTGAGCAGTGTTTTGTTAATATCAAGCAAACGGATATACATTGAAAAATGAAGCACATCATATATTTACTGTGGATTTTCTTAGTAAAGGAGGTTTATAGTTTGAATTTAAGTCAATTAGCCAATGTTAATGAGACGTCATCAATGTCTCAACATTTAAGTTTTACGACTTGTAATACAACCTACATGTTAAAACTATCAGCAGCGAAAGAAGAGTCAAGTAATATTGATATTCTAAAGAAGATTGAATATTATAATTTTATTGAAACAAGAATATGGAGAATATGTCCTCCAATATTATTAGGTAAGAAAAAAAATATATATATTACCAATACGTGAGATTTTCTAAATAAGTATCAGAAATTCCAAGAAACATAAAATCTCTCAAGACACTATGACAGGACAAAATATGTAGCATTCAATAAAAGATTTTTACAAGAGATCTGCAGAAGTCCTCAATGAGTACTCACATTGGTATCAATGTTGGATACCTTGATATATGTCTCTAGCCCAGGCTTGATGGTCAACATTCCAAAGACATGTAGCATGGACTTTTCATTGCTACGTTACCACAAATCGACGATGAGTGTTCGGTTCAAGAAAATGAATTTCTCTCCACGTTCAGTTCTTGGCACAATTGGTAACGTACTATCCGGAATTGTGATGACGCGGAAATCGATGAGATCGAACACAATGGCGTTGATGTTGACCGTGCTCGCTGTAATGGAGACAGGAGTTCTATGGGTGGCTATGTTTCGATTATATCTCAAGAAAATACAAAGCATAGATTTTAGGACTTTTTCCAATGCAAGTTGCAAATTACAAAGGTAAATTTCTCTCTGTTTATAGCTTTATGCCCAAAATATGTTGTATTAGTGTTGGAATTATAGTATTGATAACCTACAATTAGCACAATGAAATTTTGTTGAATAATTTATTATCTCAAAATCTAATTATTCGTCTAAAGTATCAAGCATTGATTGTCTGTTTTGTTTCTAATTTAAATGATTTACATATTGAAATTAATTGTAGGTTTTTCATATACTGGACTGGATCTTCTGCCAGTTGGATCATTTCACTCATGTCCATTGAGAGATTTTTAGCCATTTATTTTCCATTTAAAATAAAACTTCTGACATCAACCATAAAAGTTACCATAGCAATGGTCATTACACTTACCTTAACCGCCATCTTAAATCTGCACTTCTTTTGGACTTATGAAAATAAAGAAAGAAGAACAGGAAAATCCTGTAGTGCTGTGTCCAAGTACAAATTATTCCTTACAGAATACTGGCCGTGGATAACTCTGACCTTTTATTCCCTAATACCTTTAATTATTCTAATCACCACAAGTACCGCGATTATTCTGAAGATCATTCAATCCAACTACCAGAGACGACGCAACATGAACCAAAAGGAAGGAGTGAAAATGACGAGTATGACTCTGACTTTATTCTGTGTTTCTTTCGTCTTTATGATAGCAACGGGACCTGTGGTTATTTACAGGTATGATCCAATATATAATGTTTCTTACCTGTTACAATGAGATTTTTTTAAATTCAGTTTGAGTGCACGCACTAAAACTTAGCAAATTTTCTAACCGTTTAAAATCATCCTTGAAAATGTTATCTTGTTGCTACTAAGTTGTCACCCACTATTACTTTGGGGAGCATTCTAAGTACCAGTCTAAACTTATCTCCTCATGGTCAGCAGTCAGAGCAGGAGTCTTTGCATCTCAGGGGGTGACAGCAGTTGTTCATGGGTGTTCATTCATGCACTGGATCTAGTTGTGAAGAAGGAGCTCTCATCTGTATCACTGTGTGGGGGCTAATATTGTGGGGAGCTGGGGGGGGGGGGCTCCAGTACCTTTGCGGATGAAGAATACAAACACTCAGCTTAAGTACAGTCTTTATTGTTGCTCCTGAGACTGGTTACGTGAATAATGCAATTGCAACAGGAAACAGCCAATCAATTGGTTCCAGGGGGCTAACACTTATGGCATAGTAGGCTTTCATTAAGTCAAATGAATGCATAATTATAGCTTCTGCCATTGTTCTCTGATGAGGCTTGAAGTTTACACACAGAAATACTGGAACATTGTGTAGCAGGGGGCTACACTCAGAAAACACTATTGTACACACTAACATTATTGTAGACAATGAGAATATTGAAGAAACACTGATGGTTATTGAAGACATAGAAGACACATCTAAGAAACTCTGCAATACAAGAACAATCATAAATACAAGCTTTAAATACAATACACAGTTAGCTCCTTACATTTACTTGTAGAGTTCTTAATGCATCTTAGAATGATGTTTAAATAGTTTAAGTAACAGGTTGTGTGTGGGGGGGGGGGCTAGTCAATCCCTCCTACCAATGAAGTCTGCAAAGTATCTAAAATGGCTCAAACAGCCCAAACATGCAATTTGGCAAATTCAGTGCAGGGGGGCTAGACATAGCTCCTCCCAATACCTGGGAAGTTCCTGCTGTTAGCTATGTTAGCACTTAACAGTCTGATGGTTTTTCTGGAGGTCCTACTTTTATAGGAGCATGCAACAGCAGGAACTTCTCAGGTATCCTTGAGGAGATGAGACAACTCCCCACCCAGGATCCTCCAAATTACATGATTTGGGCTGTTTGAGCCTCTTTAGACACTTTGGCAGTGTTCTGGATCCTGAGGAGGTGGGGGAGCTGCACCTACTCCTCATACACACAACCTGTTACTTAAATGCATTTCTAGAGACTTTGTAGTAGTTGTGTATGTAATCCTGAGGAGATCAATTGGATTGCTGAACTGTAATTCCTGTACTTATAAATGTCTTTGTTTTGCAGAGTTTCTTAGCTGTGTCATGCTTCAGTGTGTGTAACAACTGTCTTCACTCAGTACACTATTTGTGTCATACTTCACCTAGTGTGTCATTCTCCAGTGAACCATTTGTGTATTCTTCAATGTGTATACTTCAAGTGTGCCAATTGTGTGTTTCATGTTTGTAACTGTGTTTGGCAGCAGACTTTAATCCACCCCCTCAAGAACTCCTCAAATTGAGATAATGGCTGATTCTGCAATTGCGTGTTCTTTGAACATTCTACAAGCCTGTTTGTACATCAATGTCACTTCTTCAGACCTTGAATGCTGATTTGCCTTGTTCTGCATTAACCAGTCTCAGGAGTAACAATAAAGACTGTGCATAAGCTGAGTGTTTGTATTCTTCATCGCGTGGAAAGCCACCTCCTTAGAAGTCTACCTCCTCACCCAGTAGTACAGTCAGCAGCTCCTTCTTCACAAATAGGTCCAGTGCACGAATTAACACCCATGAATAACTGCTGTCACCCCCTGAGATTAAATGACTCTTGCTCTCCTCACTAACCAGGTGGACACTCAATTCTGACTGGGGTTGAGCTTAGTACAACAAACCAAGTAATTGTAAAATTGGTGACATGAAGAAATTTTTCCCAATGCTGGAAAGCAGTAAAATAAAATAAAATGGATATTCGATCTCCCTTAACGTTGTAAAATGAATTATTGGTAAATTCCAGTAATACCAGATTGTATTTACACTACAATTGATGTGTTAAAGAGATCGCCCATTTGGGCGATATTGCTTACCGAACCAGTTTTCTTTATTAAATTACTATTGACTCAGCATCAAGTTTCATCTGTGATGTACAGTACATAATGGCATTAGTAGTGACAAGATAAATTCACTTTGTCGAATTAAAGTGAATTAACTCCTCGATCAGATGTTGTTTTAATTCTTTTCCTTCCATTCAGAAAATGTCTACTAATTGTTATTGGTTCGTTGTGGCTTTTCTCACATTTTCCTCAGTGTTGTTAAAGGTGTTAATTGTAGTTAACAATTTCCGGCTTTTCTGACTTAATAAAAATGCTTATTTGTCGTTTCACACCCCAAATTGTTTCTAACCATGCACCAATATACCCCTATTTATGGGGTGTGAAAACTTCAGACATCTCAGTATTCCCTGAATGGGTCAGTCGTAGAGTGCTGGATTAACAAACTTTGTCATCAGATTTAATCCCACAGGAGTAATTGCTTGTGTCATTCCTGAGAATGTGTAAAAAATACGGTCGTCTCACAAATTGTAAGCTCTTCGCTTTTCATTCCCCAGTCCACATGGACATCACAAAATAAATAATAATTCAAAAGTACCGAAGGCAATAGAAACCATTATTTACAGTAGAGAATGAAATCTGATATGATTTTGGTCCGTGAGAAATCTGTTTTTACAATCTGATACTGGTTCACATAGAATGCAACACCTTTTTTCCCGAAAGAGAAAACTATATTCGTCCGTTTTAATCCACCTACACTTTTTAATCACAATTATAATTAAGTTTAAAATTATGAATAAAGATAAACTGCAGACACATTTGTAATTCACAGTAGCTTTTTCTCTCACACTAATGATTATTATATATTACAGCCTGGGAAACAGGTCAACTCAATTCCGATCGATAGCAATATCTATTCTTATCATTAGTACACAAAATACCACAACGCAAAACACAAAATAAAACATAGTACGTGTCATAGTTTATTCCTGATGGCACGTAACATTCCGTGTACAAGTAGCAGAGAAAAACATTACAAATTGATTTTGCATTATACATCAGTAAGACCAGACATCACTAACACAGCGCGAGTTTAATTGCACATTGTGTTTAAAAATGGATGGAAATTTTGAGTCGTTTTTTCCGCAAACACTATCAGCAACTAATGCATAATCGATCTCAATGTATTCGTAAACAATAGAAACAGAACTCTCCATATTCAGAAAGGTCACAGTCAATGATTCTGATGATTTGGAATGATGTAAATGCTTTATACATAGCTCTCGCTATACACGTGCTTTGCAATGTACGCGCCAAAAAGCCCTTTGTTCTTGTAACATCC
>JBCAUG010399358.1:0-16321 GCA_038406175.1 Haplosyllis leylae
GACTTTATTGTAACCCAAAATCAATATACAGCTTTGAAGCTGCCATGTTACGCTGCACTATATATACGATAGGTGGCATACTATGACAGCCTTGACACTGGCGCTTGGTCTAAACGGGCCCTATTTTTCTAACTTTGCAAATTAGATCAATTGGTTTGAAGAACATTACAAGGAAAAGTGTGTTAAGAACTTGTCCAGATCCATATATTTTCCAAAGATTCAGAACAGACACAAAATGAGAATCTGCCAGATCTTAAGTTTTGACAAACATTGTAAGCGGGACTTACAGTTGATCTAATTCTGGTACACTTATGTTATTCGAAAATCGAAATTATTTTATTAAAACGGAGTTCCTACGCTTTTCATTCAACTTCTTAGGGCCCGTTTACATCTAGCGTTTGCAACGCCGCTGCGAGATCGCTCCCCAATCAAATGTATGGATTCTGTCCTGTACTGGTTAAGTGTCAGCATCAACACTAGTGCCAAATTTATCTGTGGCTTGGAAATGGCTTTCCAACCCATTCAGTACAACATGGCAGCAACGTCGCAGACACATCGCTGTCGCTGGATGTAAATGGGCTCTTATTCAAATCTAATCAGTGGCGGATCCAGGATTTTCCAGACAGGGGGTGCCAACCTCAAAAGGGCGCCAACTTATTATTTGACATATTTTCCCCAAAAACTTATTATTTGACACATTCTATTATTTGACACATTCCCCCCAAAACTGCACGAAGATGAAGAATTTGGATCTGCCACTGTTGTCATGTGGGGATTCGTGACAAATAAGCTTTCCAAATATAGGTCTGGGGGCTATCTGGACACATCTATTGAGAATTTCAGGATGCAATTGCATAGCGAACACGTGTGCTTTGCGTCAAAATATATCATGGAACATCTTATATCGTGTCCAACAACACTTAAGAGGAATATTAGACATAAGTCATTCTAACAAACATACGTACATTATCTGGCAAACGTTTTATTTAATTGAAAAAAAAAACATGAACAACTTTTCACAGAATATAGGACCTGATAGGAATTGAAATTTGGTAAATACTGAAATGTCCTGTCAGTGATTACATAAAACAATGTCCAAAGCAAAATAAGCACAAGCTAAACGCTTCATCACAGCACACTACTTGTGTCTTCTTCATAGTGGTGTCTATTGAGTGGAACGAACGTGCTTTCTGTGTCTCGGAATTCCGTTGTGGAAGCCTGGTTGCCTCCCGATGCTTCAGGCATAGGTCCCCGAGAGTCTGGGGAACCATCATGGTTGTCTTCCATCATCTGAAAGGAAAATAAGTATTAACTCATGTGAAAATTAACATAATATAAATTTATTCTTTGTTAATTGTTTCGGACATCACAGAACATCATATTTCAGAACTGCGTACTTGAGACACAGACAAAATATTTAACGTACTTGCATTTGTCACCAGTTTTTGGTTTCTATCAATTTTGGTTATTTATTGTCTTAAGCTCACTACCAGTCATAAATGAGCTTTCACCGGGTCAGTGAGGAGAGCAAGAGTTATTTAATCTCAGGGGGTGACAGCAGTTGTTCATGGGTGTTAGCTCGTGCACTGGACCTATTGGAAGGGAGGAGTTGCTGACTGTACTACTGGGTGAGGGGGTAGAATGGTTGGGAAATTCACTAGAACTCTAGTATCTTTGCAGTTGAGTTGCTGAGTGTCTCTGCTCTGTGAAGAATACAAACACTTAGTTTAGGCACAGTCTTTATTAATTACTCCTTAGACTGGTTGGTGTAGAACAGTTAAGAAACACTGAGGGGATAACATTAATGGTCCAATAACTCTTTTTCAAGTCCATTGAATGCGTATTCATAAAGTTAGGGGTTGGAAAGTCAATTGGAACACAGTTTGTAGACAGCACATGTAGACACATTTTTGAGGAATCCAAATACATAAAACAGTAATGGCACTTGATATACAGTCACAGTAGAGCACATGAGGAACTCACAGTTATTCACACAATTGAAGTACACAGGGGAGCACAGCTAAGAAACTCTACAAAATATAAGTACAAGTGCTTAAATACATTGCATTCAAGAAATTCAAGTCAACTCCTCACATTTAATTGTACAATGGACATAGAGTTATTACAATTGCATTTAAGTAACAGGTTGTGCTTGAGGGGCTGGCCTGGCTCTGCCACCTCCTTGTGATCCAAAGGATTGCCAAAACATCTAAAAGTGGCACAAATAGCCAGAACATGCAATTTGGGAGACCCTGAGGGGAGAGTCAGCTCAACTCCTCAAAGTTACCTGAGAAGTTCCTGCTGTTGCTATTTTGGCATTTAACAGTCTGGTGGCTTTTCTGGAGGTCCTACTGTCATAGGGCATGCCTCCCTTAAATACTCAAAGCCTGAGTACCAGAATATTAGTGCCACTACAAAAAGTAGTCCCCTTCAGGGGGTGGTAACTTAGAAAAGGACTGGAGCTATTTAGCACCTTTTTATGGTTAACCCAGGTACTGGAGTATACCAACTAGGTTTGTCACTAGTCCCACCATGATTGAACCAGTAGTTATTGCTGTAGGAAGGTGAGGGGGTGAGTAGGAATACACACTGACATGTCATGCTATGATTGGTTGAATGGATCATGTGATTGCCTAATTGGCTGTTGCACTTGGTACATGTGATGCAGGGACTCTGATTGGGTATGTCCTGAGGGGGTAGACAGATGTAAACATGATCTGTGCATGATCAGTATGTGTATGTAACCGAGGGGCAAATCATTGTAACTGCCTTGCTGCACAGCACACATTGACCACAAAAGCTTAGAAATGCCACAATTAGATTCCCAACTCCTCAAAAAGTTTATCAGTCTACAACAACCTGTTACACTAACTATGCATATCAACAAGTTTACGGTAAACATCATGCCATATCTGCCTCTAACATTTGGTTCTAAAAGTAAAAGTTTTCTGACAATCATCATTTTTTTCACTTGAAATTCTGCATCACAGTTCTCCAAAAACAATACATGTTTTCCTCTGTCATTGTCACTGATGTATCAATTTAGTGGATAAAAGAAATAGATCTATGTGCAACAAAAGCCCAGATATTTTGATCTCAAGTACAATTGCAGGATTAGTTGTGAGAATCTTGATACTGATAAAATTGAGAATTTCTTATTGTAACAATGAAGCACAATTATTTTTCTTTTCTTTTTCAAGCACAGCTTATTTTTCCTTTCCAAGAATGTCCTGCATGTGTAGATGATAATAAATATCTTTACAAATTTTGGGTGAGACAACTGCTTGACAACTTTTGATTATTTGTTTCCATGGATATGCATCTTAAGCAATAAGTTTTAATAATATGAATGGATTTTGGCACAATGGCAACATTAAGTAGCTTGTGCTGCTTGGCTTAACTGTGGAATGTTGACCACTCATGTGGTAAGATGTTAAGTTTTATTAATTGATGTATGCCTGGTTTTAACTTAATTTAAACAATTATATGTCACTAATATCACTTTTGAATGAACCTGCAAGGAGATACAAGGAACTCTCTACTTCTACTCCACTTCTTCTTGCATGGAAAATCAAGAAAGGGTCTGTTTAGCAAACTGAGCCACCAAATCTCTAGAGGGAATTATAAGTAAAATGAAATACACCAGACTTCATGCTTAAACACTTCATTGCACATCCATACATGTGGTATTTGTTGATCTAGAAACCATGACTTATACATGAGACCCAGCAACCCTACAAAATACATAATAAACAAGTCTTTAACAAAAAGCATTTGATTAATTATGACAATTGCAGCTAAACAGTCTAATTTACAAGGATTTCCAAGGGGAAGCAGCTAATGGGGGGGAGAGTACACCAAGACTGTGTCAGGAATGCTGTAAAATGGTTCAAATAGCCTAATTTTCATAACAGCAGTGTGTAGTTCTCCTTTACAAATAAAATTCCTGTCAAATAGAACAATACAATACGGTTCACAGGGGAACTATAATAGTTTGAACATTTAAACCCCTTTAAATATATATAATTTGACATTACAATGGGCACATCATAGTTCTCCTTGCCAGTGGAACTGGCATTCCTAAGGGGAATGCAGTAAGCCTGTATACACAAAGCTTCAAATGGTTCGAAATCCCCAATTTGTACAGTTACTGTCAAATACAGATTTGCACATGCAGATGTATGATCTATAATGTATATACCACACCTTCATGACATCTGCACAGCTTCTTTTAGAAGGTGTACCTAATAGGAATGTTAGCCAAAATAGATACTTAATATAATTAAATATAATCATTAATAGTCAATAAATAAAAACTTTGCCAGTGATGCAGACACTTCCGGATAATAGTGCAGCTCTAAAAACATCACAGCTTTGCTACAGCTGTGCTGTTACACTGCTTGAATCAATTCAGCCCTTGATCTGCTCCAGCTGCAGGCTAGCAGCAGCTCCTATAAAAGGAACTGTCTGACATCACTGGGCATGCTCTGTGAACTGCTCTTGTCAGCATCAAAAGATGTAACTCTGTGAACTAGCTTCAATGAAATATATCTTCAGGCAACAAATATGACTTTTGTTTGCTTCTGATTCTGTTTTCCCTTGAGAGGGAAATCCACATCTAACATTACAGACTCAAAGCCCTGAAGGGGCATCTGGTGAGGTGATTGAAAAGCAAAGATCACAGCAAAGGTGACAATCATGCATCACTTGAAAAGTTCCTTTGCATTAAATGATATGAATAGCCTGATAACCAGTCTGTCTTTCCTGAGGTCTCATGGTTGACTCTGGCTTATTAGGGTACTTGAGCACCAGTATATTCATGCACTGTGAAGTAGTGCCTGTTAGGGGGGGAACCAGGAAAAGTCACACTTTGGGTCCTCCTGAGACTGTGCAGCATTTTAACTAATTTTAGCCCCAGTATCCAAGTGGCTTTAGAAGTATGTACTGAGAGCGACTGTGGGTGTAGGAATATGATTGAATTGATTAGAATACTCAGGCATGCTATGGCCTCTGATTGGTCCATTCATACCCAACATATGTGCAACAATCTGACTGGCTAAAATACCCATTGCAACTGGTTCAGGCCCAAGTATGACCAATCTAACAGCAGAAAAACATTCAGTACAAAGAATTTGTGCGAAAAGTACACCATCCACCAAAGTCCACCATCCACCAAAGAAAAGGAAAGCTGGAGGAGACACCATTTGCAACAAACAGCCAACATGAATCAGATACACCAACTCTTTTCTTGGAAGATGAGTTCGACATGTTCTCACCCGACAAAAATGATTCATTTGACACTGTTACAATTTCTGCCTGAAATATATCTGTTGAATTTTTCTAGCACAATTTCCGACTTATTTGTTCTAGAATCCATTATAACATCCATGGGGATGGTATATTAAGAAAATTACAAAAAAGACAGAAACCCTCAACATATAAGGATAATATCACAGAGAGCCCAGCATAGAGGTCTACTAGACCTGCGCGGGATTCAACTACAACTACTACAACTACAACTTCAGTATATAATGCATTGCCTTAGATAACTCTGCCAACGAAACAAACGAGAAAAGCACAGGGGACGCTGGCAACACTGGGGATGACAAGGCAGACAAACAAAATGGTGGAATATGAAGTACCTTGACATATGCATCAAGAAAGGGGGTAAAAATTCTAACTGACATTTTTTCATTAGTCTGTAAAATGAATACGGGAAGTGCGCACAGCAGTGAAACATTGCTCCTCTATTTCTGTGATCCTGCAAAGATTTATCTTCCGTATTGATGGACAACAACAGAGCCTGTATGACCTAACCTTTGGTCTCGCACTGTGTGCTTGAACATCCCTTTGGCCCAAAATGAACCTTGGCTTCTATTTTAACATAAGAGTTATGCCAAACAGGATAATGGAGTTCTAATGTTATGGAGGCCTTTCATTCCACACAGCAGCGATGAGTCCCCTGGCCCCGACCCAAAGGTCCCGCTCTCTTTCCCCTTCCCCATGTAAGATCTTGCCCATAGGTGAGGGTCAGCCACATAACCGGACAGAAAAAGAACCTAATATCCAACCTTTGGTCGTTTCTTACACCTGTTTACCTGGTTTTTATTATAAATTCAGTGGTGTTACAACCTTCGTTTGATCGCAGCAAAAATAATAAAGTGTTGGAAAATACTGATAACGAATATTCGAGTTAGAAATAATGTTATTAAACGAGCTATTCCAATAAGATTCCTGACATCTGGTGAGGTCATTGAAAAGCAAAGATCGCAGCAAAGGTGACAATCGTGCGTCACAGCAACCTGAAGCGAAAGTAAAATTGTGGATCTATTTTTGCACACACAGCTGGGCAAATTCACTGAATTTTTGCGTTCAAATTGAAATATAAAAACATTTCTAAGCTACTTTAAGTCAAGAGCATAAAATAATTGAGCAAGGAGCCTAACGTTGGCTTAAAAGGTCAAGAAAGAAGAAAAGAAAGAGGCACACCTCTTGTGTAACCTAACACAAAAATATTAAAACTTTGCATAGGTACAAGTAAATGTCTTGAAAACTCAACTCAAATACCCAAAATAGGCCTACGGAATAGAAAGTTTGCAAAGATTAAGTTTTGGTTATTGTGGTTTCATGCAGACTGGTTTAACAAATGACAAAAACAGTTTAGCATCCTTGTGGAAAGCCATGACCAATTGTCAATTTTCTGTGACCGTACCTATTCAAAAAGTGAACAGTTGGCCCCAGACAGTTGTATGTTTTAATGTAGCACTTATGTAGACCATTCTGACCACTGTTAAAGGCTAGGGTCACTCGCAGAGGTCACGTAAATGCAGGAATTGATAGGGATTGCATGGAAACACGCAGTGCCGTGAAAAGTGGCCACAACTGTCCAGCGTTACTTTGACGGTTAGAAACGGAGACAACCACAGAGTAACAATACAAGGTGTATGATGAATGACCACCCTGTGGTCCAGCACAAAAGGTCGATTCTTTTTTGGATCTTGACCCGAGGTCAATATGGGGTGCTCCGTTTCTTTTTGTCTTTCTCAGGGTTGGAGCGGACAAGTGTGGACCTTGGACCTCTCGCTATTAATCAGTGTGACACAACGTGACATAGGGCTAAATAGCCTGACACTGGAGTAGCAAAGGTGACACGTAAGGCCAGGACCGGCATTGTTCTGTGAGCCACTAAAAACCAGACATCAGAGAAAAATTTAGAATTCCTATTGCCCTAATGATTGTACTGTTAGGATGTCCTTATGTCCTCAATGTCAGCGTTCGCGTCGCCTATCCTGACCCGGGTCTTTTACACAACTACTTCAGGGTCACTGGACAAATCCTCGTGTTTTGCCTGCAAAGTACAAATCCCCCAAAGCATCATGTCCACTCTGTCCATCTCAACTACTCCAGCTATTGACGAGATGCCCACAATTTCAAAAAGCCAAGATTTTCCCACAACATCCGATACCATACTTATAAGGCTATTCAACTGCTCCAAGACTTTCCACAAAAAAGATGAAAGGATACCTTTTCGGCATAATAATACATTATCAGGTGTACAATCGATTGAGTGGACCAAGGGAAAATAGTATGCCCTCCAAGAAAATAGCCATACTAACCCCTCTGTTAAAATCACTTTCTGAAATTCTTGCCGTGGGCTCTTTTTTAACTGCCCGGAATACAAGTCAATAAATTTGTGTATTTTATCCTCCAAATACAGATGCTACTTATGAATGTAAGACTCAAGGCTTCAGAGGCCAAAGGGCTTATCCGTTAGTTTCATATTCTTCCTTAAAAAGCTAATGAAGCAGGTACGAGGGGCCACAGATTGAGATTAAGTAGCTCTTTGATGTTCTGTTGAATTAATTATTAAATTTCAAAAAATATTTCATGTCTGACAAAGAAATTTTATACCCAAGAAAGACGCAACTAATAACTTATATGGGCTTTATTTGTTCAGATGATATGTATCTCGAGCTCGGACCCCATACTGCGAAAAGTTCACAAATGTCCGACTATCAGACAATACATCAAGTACTTACAACCGTTTAACCCGAAATCACTGAAATTAACGTTTGAAAAGAATCGGGTCCTTTCATAACCTTATCAGGACTTTTTTTCATATTTGGCCCCGATGAAAATTGTAGATAACTGCACACAGAAGTGAAACACATTGCACTTTTAATTGCTAGGGGCAGAGCCTAAAGATTTGGAAGTTCATCAGCAAAACAGAAGAAAAGGCAAAAATCAGAAAATTCTGTGCATCTTTTGTAGGAAGTTCAAACTTACATTGCGCAAGGTCAGAACCAGGAGCCCCCCGTGGCAAAAGTTAGGCAAAGTTGGGCGCCCAGAGGTCTCGGACTGTCAACAGTTTTGGCCCTTGTGTTGTTACACAATTGGCCTGTGTTGAACTCTTGTTTTTACCGCCACTGGAGAGTAACACAGGTCGAGCCAGCAGAAGGCATAGGTCAGGCTACACTGTCTCTGTCTACTGGCATAAACCCTTCAAGCCACTTGTACTGCTTTTTGTCACTAAATTGAAAACTTTGAAATATGGTGACTCGGAAGCCACAAGGTCAACTCCAAAGATCATCTTGAAAGTTAAAGTTCAAATCACTAAAATGAACTGCACAGTCACTTTGTCAAAACACCAAGGTCACTATTATTTATGGTAAAATATAATAATGATTCGTTAAATTTTATGAACCAGTAAATCAAGTGTAGGGTGTTATATTTAATAGCTTGCTTTTATCTCCTGACAATAGGTACAGCAACAAGATATGCTTTACTACGTTCCGTTTACCATTTGCGCCGAAGTCTTTATAGCATACTTTGTTAACGTTGCAATGAAGACTAAAAATGTCTTTGGTTTTGGGTTCAATTCGTTTCTGAATTTTACTGAGCGCATCATTTGTCAATTGCCTGTACAATTTAAAAGAAAATTCAACTTTTTGTGTAACTCATGCAGGACATCTGCACAGAGAATATAACAATATCTCAGTCCCGATAAATAATGACTATGACAATTTCAAGAGGAAGGAAAAGGAAATAATTTGTCATTTTACATCCAAAATAAAAGATTTATGCATCAAACGACAAAAAGGAGCACTTGAGTCAGGTTTGCTGGAGGATAAAGAACAGTTTGATTTGGGGCAATAATTTGCAGAAAGCAACAAACAATGCGGAATATTCTAGTGCGGCAACTCACAGTGCTCTTAACCATGTGTTTTGCCCTGAGCGAGGAAATGTTCAAAAATATGTATCTCTGTGAAGAGATAAACTGTTCAAATGTAAATATGCCAATTTTCATGAACTGGTACCATTCTATGAGTGGGCTGTTAGGTAAAAAGTAGACAGACAAAAAGTAGTGAAAAATGACAATGTTCAAAAAGCACAAAAAAGAATGATTTTAGCGCAATTGGAAGGTACGGTAATTTAGAGAACATATGCTGCAGTTTATGGCCAATACCGCTATTCATACCAGTGAGAAATATATTCATATGGTTTTCTGTCGAACTGTCACATGTGCACAAGGATATTATAGATGATAGATTGTACACAATTTACGAAAGTGCCAAAAACTATGGGAAATGTGTCACATTTTACTAACGATTTCAATATAAAACTACTATATCTCATGTCACACTATGGTGTATGTGTGCGCATAAAAGCATAGTGCCCGGGTTCAGGTAGAATATTGCATGACTCTAACTTGTAATCTTTCAAGACAATGGTGCTCTATGAGCAGAGAACAGTCACGCCATAACCCACCTTCAAACCACAGATATTAGCTATTGTAGACTCCTTATTCAGGCAATAATGTTACAAAATCACTGGAAAAGAATGGCAGGAATCTTGACAGTTAAACAGCTGGGGAGAAGACTTTGCGAGGTATCTTGGCTATCATTCAACTTACTAAATCACACTGAAAAGAAACCTCAAACGATTCAAATTCAAAAAGTAAATATTATTTAACTGGAAGGATAAGAATCAGACCAAACTATTTCAATGTATATTCTTTGGAGTAAATACAAAATAAATTTGGTAGTTTATCAATTTGACAAGTTTCCCAATGATTACAGGAAATCAATTTCGTGATGTTTCTATCTGGTGCTCACTGAAACAGGAAAACCAATACATATATATTCTGCTGTAGTTTTAAGCAATTAAAAAATAAACTCTCCTCTCTTAAAACATTTTTTTCATGGCAGCCAGAGCTGAAATTAATCGTGAAAACTACAAAGACTTATGTATAAGTGAAGATATACTACATTCTGTAGACAACGGGCTTTGACGACATCCCGTGTACACAGATTGGGCTGAGTGGGCCAAAAGCACGCTTTGAGTTTGAGTTAAACTGAAGTAAAACTGAACATGTACCACGGCTGAAGGTACACACTTTGAAACGTTGCATGGTATCCGCAACGATGTAAAATGACAAAGTCGGAATGTCTATTTCATGTTGACAAATGAGTGCATCATAACTAGTTGAGATAATTTCTCTAATAACAATTGACCCTTGGCTCCGTCTTTCATCTTTATCGCCTGTGATCTGACACAGTTGTATCAGAACAGAAAAGGTCCGTGCTAAACATAGTAAAATATCGCCCATGGATCAGACGTTAGATGATCCCTTAAACTCATCTTTGCTCTGAAATGTCACTAAATTGTGCTTGCATGTCAAATTGACAGAATTTTTGCCTGCTCGAGGTGGAGATATCGTAGCTGGTGTCACCAGAAGGTGGGCCACCTTAGGACCCCGGGGACCCAGGGGCAACCCTTACCCTGACCCTGTGGCATGTGTCATGGAATTGTAGACCACTACAACGAGGAAATCTGACAAAACAGTGGTCTAAAAATTGCTACTGAATGCGGTGCACACAACGTAAATGCTTCTGCTGGAGAATGCAAAAACAAAACCAGATGTCACAGGTGAAGGCAGGTCACAACTCAACCATTCTGTATTGACATAACTTTGTCCAGGTTCAGGGCGCTTCACAAACCAACAAACTCTTCTTTGAACCATATCTGACAAGGATCTCTGGTCAACCAAAGTCACGGATGTCAGTGCTTTCTTATTCTTTACAAATCATGGCTTTTAGGCTTTTAACCACTACTATTACAGTGTATGTGTATGTGGCACGAAACTTTACCCACTGGGTCACAACCCCTCTTGGTGGGGTGAAGCAAACAACCACCAATACATCGGCAAAAGCCACAAATTTTGATCAGAATTCATAAATCTGTAATTAGCATTTCTTGACTGGAGACGCCTTTGTGCTTTGGCATCTCATAGATCTACCTGGTATTTTCCTCTGTAATAATTCATACAGAACCAAGTATTTTTGTAACTGACTTTTGACTTATGCAGACCACCAAGCTGCTAATTTCTGAAATTCAATCTGTCGAGACTCATTTCTCTTGCAGTTTGTCATAATTTACTATATCCTGGGCTCGTTTCATCTTTTCTCCTGCAGATAGTGGAAAGTAAAGCTTGCATGATTCAGTGTTACGACCTCTGGACCCTTCGTACCTCCAGCTGCTGCAGATATGTAATAATTTGTAAGCAAATATCCAGACGAGAAAGTTTCTATTTTGTGCCCAGTGGTCATTCATGATGGTTGAATGAGAAAGTTTATTTAAATTGGCATTCTTTTAAATTTTTCGCAGATGAAGAAAAATTTATTTATTTCTTCTATCACTTTAAAATGCAGAGACATTTAATTCTTTCTACTGTCATGTTTCAATGGAACCATCATTTAACTCACGTGTAGACCTGTAGTCTATTATGTAATCTCCACCTCGCATGAAACTAACCTTTTTTTACTTTTGGGAATGGTACATGTACTATCGGAAACATAATTAATTACAATTTTTTGTCAGTTTGTTTCATTTTGTTTTATGTTCTTTTACACTAAATTGAAGCATGCTAACATAAAGCTCTTAGAAATTCAAGGAGATGATGGAAGCAGCCACAGGTTAAACCTCCTCCTTACAGCAGATCATGGCTTGTGACAGTCAAAGCCAATAAACTCCATATTACCAGCATTATTAATTTTGAACTCTGTCTCTGCTTTTCAAACACATTCCGAACCCAACTGACAAAGTTCAGATTGTTGAGTTGTGAAGAAAATTGCATGTAGTTGTCGGGGATGCACAGAAGGTGAAGTGTTCATTGTGAGAAAAGATTTTCAATTTGCAAAATTATCACTTCGCATGGGTAAGATAATTGTGTTGCCGTAATTACAGAGAAAAGAACACCTTTAAAAGCTTGTGGCCCAGGTGATAGACTAATAGGTGAGCATCACTCATTCATTATCTGTGACCATATAGGCTCAAAGTACGTACTCAATCAACGTACATTCATACACAATCTTTAGTATTCACCGCCACGTGGCAAGGCCAATACAAATATATTCCACTGTACTAATCCCTTTCGTGGATTTACGGATTTATAAAAAAATATTTCAAAACTTCAAAAAGTAATTACAGTGTAAAGTAATCTGAATATCTCTAGTTTTCTTCAAAGAACCAGTTATTGAAATCTCTTACGCGGAACTGGTAACGGGAATTTATTTGCTTTTCAAGTGAGATACCTGAAAATTCATGGTAAATGAAGAATGTAGTGTTTCAATGCGAGAGGTGGGTTCGAACTGCAATCAATTTGAAGCCTGTTAAATCCGATGGGTGCTTTATTAGTCTTATACTTATTTCAGGTGATTACAGATGAGAACTCTCGACATTCATTTGGAGGACCAAATCAAGCATAAAGCAACCCCATCATTATATTGCATAAGTATTATTTGGTGGGAGGCATAACCCTCGGGGTGCTAGAGGACACACGGGGACACACCTAACAGTTGATCTAGACCCCTGCGTTACACCCTTCACCCCGTCAGGTTAGCTTAGTTAGGCAATGTTTCTGGCCCAACACCCTTTCCCCTTCTTTCGAGCACCCATGGGAATTGCGTGGGAAAGTGTGTTCGTAGCGCCTACACAAGAGTTTTATCAGTACAACTCTCGAAAGGTATCATTTCAAAGGAATACAATACGGAATACTAAACGTTATACCTACGGTTAATTGTCTAAGTGTGCCAAGCACAAGACCTAATGATTCCTCTGGGGATAAGAAGAAGTGCAAGCTAAAAATACGTTTCACGATTATTACACAAAACATTATTGAACAAAACTTATTCTAAAATTGACAATGATAACTTCAAGTGTGCATTGTGAACCTTTAACAGTAATTAGCCTTAAAATGTGGACCTGTTGTAGAATTTCTATTGTTCTCCTTTGGAGGTCTTTGTTTTGCCAATTTTGGGATAAGAACATAAGTATATCAATAACTAAATTGTAACAGAAATGACTCATTTTTAACGCAGATTCCTTCCCAACATACGCACATCTTGTTCTAAGGACCAAACGCGAAAACAGGCAATAGACAACTTTGTACGTTACAAATATGTCATTACATTTGTGTGTTAAGCCCGTTTTGACCCTGAAGCGATGTTGCTTTATGCTAAAACATGTAATTGCGCTTAACCTGGAAGTTAAGTGAAAAGACTGTCTATCTTCAATCTTAAAACTTCACTGACCCTTTTGAAATTTGAAAGCCCGTGTAGATCATAAGTCATGAGGGTCAGATTTTGGCGGGACCCGTTGCTGACTCTAACTGGCGCAACTTTCCAGGTGAGTCCGTCGGATTTCTTTTGATCTTGCATTTTAAAACTTAGCATCCAACTTTCAACTTACTTGATTTTTTTTCACTGTTACAACCGCAAACCGGAAACAGTAAAAAAACTTTCAATCTCTTGTCACTACAGAAATTTGAAGTACCCAAAAGATTGCTTCAAAACTACTTCTGTCTGAATTCTGAGTTACATTTGTTGTTGGAGTAGGGATGCGTACACAATAAAATATAACGGTCAAAATACAATTTAAGGTGATCACTATGTAATATTTACACATTTGATATTGCAAAATGTAATGGTGGTACATTTCTTAAACTTTCATTTAATTTGTCTGTATAGTTGTGGACGTTTTTGGAGTAATGGCGCCGAATTCGCTCAAATTTAAGCTCAAACGGTTCCCACGGTTGCCGTGGCTGAGTGGCCAGCAGTTGAGCGCGGTGTGTGCCCCCTGCCCCTCACCCCTGACCCCGGCTCTTCCTCCACCTGTCTCCCACCCTGTCACGTTCCCCCTCACTGCTATCCCTGCTACGCCTCAATGAACAACTGCCGTGCATTCCACTGCATCTCAGTGTCTGTCAAGCTCTGAAGCTAAAACCGTTCATCAGTACCTTCCTATTATCACTCACCTTTCTCTGACCATTGATATACCTGCATAATAGCTTAACATGCCTGCATAATAGGTTGAAAAGAGATCTCTTCCTGCATTACCCATTATAACTCATCCTCCTTGTATTAATCTGACTAGTGGTGCCCATCAACTGTCAAGTTTCATTCTTAACCGGCTCTGGACTCATACTGTTTTAACTCTTCCTACAGATACAACACATTACCTATCTGTCCATCACCTATTTCTGTTTCATTTGATAACTGACCAGAAAAACACTATTTTCAAGAAATGCTTTTCATGTAGGATTTAACCTTGTTTACCCCACGAAACCATTGTGTAATCGAACTCCCTCACGCTTGAAATTCGCTGATTCTGAAAAGCAATGTACGAAAGTTTGTTGGACTTTTTCGTGAAAGCAGTGCCTTCATTGCCCTCACAAAAAAACGCATGTTCACTTCTCTCTTCTTTTAAACATATACTTTGCCTTTCCTCCCTTCTTTTCGGATGGTTTCGTCATGCTCATTCTATTTGTTACTGATTCAAAAGCTCTACAGTCAACAAAAACTGAATATAAAGAAAGTAAAGCATTTGATATTGCAAAATCTACAACATCAAATTTGAATTTTTTTCATATGTGGCTCCTAAAATTCATGATTACAAAAATGTGTTCATGTGAGAGCGCGTTAAATACAAACCATGGGGGAACAACTGTAAAGACGAACATAGTGATTTGGGCTTAGGTGATGTGCAGTAATTGACAGTAATGTCCACTTGAATTAGGCCTCAATTACCTGCACTTTGTCAGCTCGGTGACCACAAAGAATAAAGCCAATGCAATTACGATCCTTCGCTTGAGTACGCATGATTTACTTATGTACAGATAGCAATGATTTACGTCCAAACACTTTCGTTTGATTTTCTTCTACAGAGGTTTGTTCGCACACATTCTGTTTAAATTAATTGTGAAATTTTAAAATATTTTCTTCCTACGTAGAGACCTTCATTTAATATCTCATAAAGCTATTGATTCTCATTTGACTTTGTATCTCTCTGTTCATGATGCTTAAAATATTCAATATAATCATGCTGTACAATACACTACTTTATTTGTACATCACATCTATCACCAGCTCATACGTTATGCGATATTCTCAACTGTTAAGCACACACAGATATAATGGACAAAAAACAACTCTCGCTGTGCCTTCGGCGAAAGCAAAGTTACGGCGTGAAACAGAACTCCCAACAACCTGTACAGCAAACGGAAAATTAAAAGAAATGATACAAACTGTTCAATCATCCGTATCCACATATTTTCAAACTGGACCAAAAATTAAATCCAATTCATTCAGAGTTAAACAGAATTTCTTCGGTGTGCAAAAAGCTCTAACTTCAGCATTAATTTTCATTATCCAATCAATAACACTGTTTACATTTTTATTACACATGTCATTGCGAAGTTTGAAAGGTAACATTTGTCATTGTATTGTTCGGTCTCAAACCCATAAAATAATGGTGTACTCACATCATGTCAGAATTCCAGGAAGCCAAACAATTCGGGAAGTTACGATAATTAATCCAGTATATAAAATACTTTCTGTTCATTTATAACACTCTGCTACATCCAAAAACAATGTGTTCACTATCATAGCCAAGAATGAATTGGTTAGGACCAGTAAAATGACTTTGTGGGAACTTTATTTTTATATGGGTAATGATCAGCCCCATATTTAGTTCTCAGGACAGTTTAGGTACCCATACCCAGTGACCCGCCATCAAGGGACAATTCATACCATACCCTGTACTGACCTTTCCCACACATTGAAAACACACAAACACATCAGAAAAATTACCTGGACACAAATTATCAGGTAAATTATAAGAACAGAGAGAAGAGCGCCGAAGTTGTATTTCATCCTTGACGAAAATATTTCGGCGAATTCAGAGGAATGAGAGAATATAGGGCCACTATGGCGGAGTAATTACGTAATCCCCCCATTCAGGGGATTACGTAATTACTCCTCCA
>JBCAUG010399469.1:0-51325 GCA_038406175.1 Haplosyllis leylae
AGTTTATTTTGGTGGATAAGTGAAGGTCAAAATATAGTGAATAGAAAATGGGTTAACCACAAAAATGTGATAATGACATGTGAATGGTAAGTAAGTGGGGTGTTACTGTATATTTGATAGTGTGCAGGAAGTTCAAAATTGGATGGGTTTGGGATTTATTTTCATTGGGTATAGTAGACACTTTACACAAGGTAAAATGCACATAAGGGTTAAGGCCCGTTTACAACAAGCGTCAGCGTCAATGCAGAGTCAATGCTGGTGTAAATGGACCCTCACGAATCACATACCACCTCTGGGTTGGCGGCTTTCACCTTGGAGAAATACTGGCTGTGTCAAAGCATTGTACATAAGAAATGCTGTTTTAATATTAAAATTCCCCTGTCTGTGTAGGATATCTGTATCTCTGCGGTGAAGGAGCGCGACATCGAGGCGAAGCTGCGATCGGTGGCGGCCGAGTGGAACGGTCACGAGTTCCAGTTCGGTAACTTTAAGAACCGGGGCGAGTTGCTCCTCCGGGGCGACACGACCAGCGAGATCGTCTCCGCTATGGAAGACTCACTCATGATACTCAGCTCTCTCATGAGCAACAGGTAACCAATAAGTTTGTGAATAGAAACTTCGGATATGGGCCTATATTTCAATGGTGTATGTTTCCCACTATCTTTAAGGTCAGAATTTTACCAGAATGTTAAGACCAAAATCTCCAATCCAAGCAATAAGTATACTTCTTTCCAAACAAGCTATATTGTCTTAGCTGAAACAATATACTATTTGGTGGTTGATCATTCTTTCATGCTACATTGAGGAAAGTGACCTGGTCTAAATTGTAAAAGAAATTATCAACTTATTTAAGAAATGCAAATCACGTGATTGCAGATACAACACTCCTTTCAAGAAGAACATTCAGTCCTGGGTACAGAACCTGTCCAACTCGTCAGAGATCATAGAGAACTGGATGATGGTGCAGAACCTCTGGGTGTACCTCGAGGCTGTGTTCGTTGGAGGTGACATAGCTAAACAGCTACCTCAGGAGGCGAAAAGATTCTCACAGGTACGCTGCGGTGTTCTATTCGTGCTCTAACGTTGCCTTTGTGTCGACGTCAATGTTTCCATTATACTTTAACATTTAGGTCTATGCAATAGTGATGCAAACGCAAATGCAGAGAATCGGTGTACACCCACCCTCTGCGTTTTCTCTCTGTCATAACCTAAATTTGATTTTCTCCACAGATTGACAAATCATGGATTAAGATCATGACCCGAGCTCACGAGACGCCACAAGTCGTAACGTGCTGCGTGGGAGACGATACTCTGATACAACTACTACCCCATCTACTGGAACAACTAGAACTCTGTCAGAAATCACTCACTGGGTATGTACACTACACTCCAGTCAGAAATCACTCTCTGGGTATGTACACTAGAACTCTGTCAGAAATCACTCTCTGGGTATGTACACTAGAACTCTGTCAGAAATCACTCACTGGGTATGTACACTGGACCCCTGTCAGAAATCACTCACTGGGTATGTACACTACAATCCAGTCAGAAATCACTCTCTGGGTATGTACACTAGAACTCTGTCAGAAATCACTCTCTGGGTATGTACACTACAATCCAGTCAGAAATCACTCTCTGGATATGTACACTAGAACTCTGTCAGAAATCACTCACTGGGTATGTACACTGGACACTCATTGGGAATGAACACCGGTAGTAATTGCAATAGAGAACCTCCTTTCCATCATCTCCTTTACTTGGCTCGATTTATGGCCATTTTTACTGGCAGAAAATAATAAAAATATAAAGTTAAAGTCTGACCTCTTTCTTGAAGACATATTAATTGTCTAAGCACAATTTTTTGGAAACAGACATTTTTTAGGACAAACCACATTTGACCAATGTTTCTACCAAACCAAGACAGCCTTCCGGTAGGAGGCACACTGCTTCCGTTCTCCTGTTCCATCAGACTATCTGGAGGGAATACGTTTGGGGAGGGGTACAGTGGGGACACCAGTTCTTCCTGGCTGGTCCCTTATCAGTGCATTCCAGTGCATTATGGGATTTGGGACTCAACTTCCCACTGTGAACAGAATCATACACGACTGAAAGCATTACCTTCCCTGTACTACGTACGGGAAGCGGTAAGAATTGTGTGTTGAAGACAAGCTTTAAAATCTGGACATCTTTAACAGGTACTTGGAGAAGAAGCGGTTGCTGTTCCCGCGGTTTTTCTTCGTGTCTGATCCGGCGCTGCTGGAGATCCTCGGTCAGGCCTCGGACCCGCACACCATACAGGCGCACCTTCTCTCCGTGTTCGACAACATCAAGACGGTCAAATTTCACGAGAAACAGTATGAAGTCATCCTCTCTGTCACCTCATCCGAGGGAGAGACCATCGATGTAAGTACCAACTTTTCTCAGCATATTTAACTCATTCCAAAATTACAACTTTCGAGAAACGCATTCTGCATGTACAGGCAGGTAACCAAACCGACCAAGTGAAAATAATGAGACGTACAGATTTGTGACACACTCACATCTTCAGATCCGGACACACCTTTAATTAAAGAAACTGTTTGCTATAAGCTATCAGAAAAAACTGCTGCTCCATTTGGAGAGGAGACTGTGCAGTGACTGTGGTGGCGGCACTAGTCGTATTTACTGGGGTCAACGTGTTTTTTCTTGGTGTTACAGCTACAGAAGCCAGTAAAAGCTGACGGTAACGTGGAGGTGTGGCTCATGTCTCTCCTGAAGATGGCGCACGCGTCGCTGCACGGCGTCATACGTACCGCCGCCATGGCTATCTCCGACTCAGCCTTCCAGCTACTCGAGTTCCTAAACATGTTCCCAGCCCAGGTGAGAAAACTCGACCCAATAATGAAACTGCAATTTAATCTTTTGAATTAATGCTAATTGACCCGATCAGCTTTGGTGAATAGTTTACTGGGTGTTGTAGACAAAGAAATGCTCACACTGGGCAACAAAATTTAATGACTTTTTGCTCTGATTAGTTTGCCTTGATTTTGGTGGATATTTTACCACTGGTAATCATTTCAATAAATCCCTCTAGGTTGGCCTGCTCGGATTACAAATGATCTGGACGAGGGACGCGCAGGAAGCGCTCAAACAATCCAAGTACGACCGGAAGGTGATGGCACAAACCAATCAAAACTTCCTGGAGCTCCTCAATACCCTCATCGACCAAACCACGCGAAATCTCGGGAAGGTCGAGAGAACCAAGTTCGAGACACTCATCACAATCATGGTTCACAGAAGAGACATATTTGATGATCTCGTGAGTGTTTCACTTACCATCAATTTATTTACAAAATGGTATGCTAAATGTTTCTTTAATAAAGGACAATGCATATCAGTTTAACCTTAAATTTAGACCATTTGGAAACCTGTATGAACACTACATATTTTATGCGCTGCTGTGCTATCATGGCTATATCGTTGGACAAATTTCAAGAAAAATGCTGATCAATGTTCTATTTACGCAAATAACCCTTCGGAGAGTGCCATTAAGCTGCAGTCTCTCATCATTGTATTTCTCTCTCCAGTGCCGAATGCACATCAAGTCCGCTGGTGATTTTGAGTGGTTGAAGCAGTCGCGGTTTTATTTTAACGAGGACACAGATAAAACCATAATCTCCATCACAGACGTAGACTTCGACTACCAGAACGAGTTCCTCGGGTGCACTGAGAGACTCGTTATTACTCCGCTTACCGACAGGTACATCTTCCCACTGCTCATTGTAGCATCGATTCTTCTTGGGTGCACAATTAGTTAGTGGATCCAAAAATTTCTGGGAGGGCGGGGGCAAAGGGGACAAAATCAGTAGTCCGAGCCATCCAGCTCTTTCCCTTTCGTTTGGTATTTTTTCAAGAGGTATGATACCGTAGTGCTGTTTTCTTTTTATTTGATTCGCTACTGTTCTTGTTATCATAAAAATTATCGTTTGAATCACTCATTAGCCGTGGTCCCTCATATTATGCAACTTCTTAATCCTCCTATAAACCCTCCTACAACCTATTGAACACTAAAAAATATCTGACCTTTCTCTCGAATGTATAATGTCATTTCATGACATGAGACCGTATTTGCCTCTGTTGGTAGATGTTACATCACATTGGCGCAGGCGCTGGGTATGTCTATGGGTGGCGCCCCCGCGGGACCAGCCGGTACAGGTAAAACAGAGACCGTCAAGGACATGGGCCGCTGTCTCGGCAAGTACGTCGTCGTCTTCAACTGCTCCGACCAGATGGATTTCAGGGGTCTTGGCAGGATCTACAAAGGTAAGGGTCAATTTACACAAAGCAAAAGCGAAAAATTCAAAAAGATTAAAGAATGAACGACAAACATCCAAAGAAAGTTTTGCTTTCGCTTGGTCTGAATGGGCCTTCAGACCATTTTAATTCATAAAATAAGATTTTTGAACCGACTATCTCGGCAGCATGCCTGGAATCAGAAGGTCGTCAGGGTGACCTATATTTTGGAACTTAGATCAGAAAAATTCCGCACAAATGTGAGAATTTGAACACTCTTTGCAGAGAAACTAGGAGTTCATACATTGTGACGCGTTTATTTATGTAACAAAAACCTGGGGTTCTTTCAACCAATTTTCATATTTCCTTCTCCAAGCTAAATCTGGCCTTCGTAAAAAAATCAAATGGTTGCAGGATTGGCGCAGTCCGGTTCGTGGGGATGTTTCGACGAGTTTAACCGTATTGACCTCCCGGTACTGTCGGTCGCCGCGCAACAGATCGCCATCGTCCTGACGGCCAAGAAGGAACGTAAAAAAGCGTTCATCTTCACCGACGGTGACGTTGTCGATCTCAACCCGGAGTTCGGTATTTTCCTGACAATGGTGAGTTTCCGTGCAGATTTTTCGGACTAAAATATTATTCCAAAATAGCGAAACTCGAAGAATTTAATTAAGTGCTTAAACGAAATATATCTCAAAAAGTGTAGATAATAATAATAGTATTATAATTAAATGACATTAAAACATAACCTAATGTAAATATTACAGTTAATTAATGGCTTTCACCAAAGCGATCACAATTAGAATTTGCGCTGATTTAGTCTACAATCAATCTCTCATGCAATGCAAATGTTGCTCAAATTTGTCAGACTGATCAAATTGAAATTGTTACTTTTGCCTGATAATTTGATTCATACATATTCAGATAATTTTTCACCAAATGCAATTTATTGTCTTTAAAGTTCTTAGGAACAGGACCAAAAGCCCAGATAAATAAGATTAAATTTTACATTTTATAATATGGGCGGAGAATTCTCAAATATATTAAAACAGAAAAAAAAAGAATTCTGAAGAAATTTTATGCCTGGATGAAGGATCTCTTCTCATCAGGCCCAGTATCTATGACCTAACCTGAGATGTTCAATGCGCCGTAAAGAAACGATCCGCCGTAGAACAATGTGAAAAGTTTTCGGCTTACACTGCATGTCCCTCGGAACTAGATTGTCATTAAGCAATGCAATAAAAAAAAATTGGAGGGAATTTCGTAATCGATTACCCAGCGCACTGAGCATACAACAAACCCACTGTTGGCTGCAAGATGATGCTGCGGAACCAAATCTCGGTAAAATAAATGCATGTGGAGAATTGCTTTATGTCATGTCTGAAATTTCCAAAAGAAAATTATGCCATAAGGAAATAAACTATTTGACTGGATTGAGTACAAACTCGTGCATTTGCATGTCCGTGTGTGAAAGTTAGAAAAGGAAAAATTCCCAAATATGGCAAAACATGTTGAAAAAATGTTTAATTTTAAAAGAGAAGATTGAGATTACCATGCTGAACAAATACATTGCATGAAAACTTGGCACTTTCTGTTGACCACATTTTTTAGGCGTGAAAAAAGCTTTTACCATTGCATAGGAAACAAGCGCGCAATTTTGATTCCACCACTTGCAGCAATAAATTACTACTAAAGCAATATTACACTTCAGGCATTAGTGCAGCACACACTTAGAAGTAGACGTGTTTTAATATATGCTACACATACCTCTTTTAAAATTAATATCATCATTACAAGCTACACGTTTTGGATATCTTTGGCATTTGTACGAAACTATTTCCTGACAGCATACCCTTCTGATTTCTTTACGGCCTATTGCGAGATCTCACGAGATTTATGTTGTTAGGTATAAAACGGCTTCAGACCCTTATAGCCCGTACAGTGGGTCCCGCTTACAACGAGTAAAAGGTGAAACTTCATTTTAACCGATCTTTGTTGACATTAACTCATTGTGAGGGGAACCCCACTGTACACGTGACAATGGCAAATGAACAGAAAACACAACTTCCTGTTCTTTGCCAAATCTTAGTACCTTCTAACCTTATCACTTGAACTAATAACCGTGATGTAAATTTTGGCTCAAGAATGTCCACATGGGTAGCGTCTACCAGGTACAAATACAACACACGCCGATGAGACGGCGTTGGCATGGAGCGCCAAAGTCATCAAAGGTTTAAAACGGGATTTGGCATCTGCGTGAAAATCCTCTTCGTTGGCGCTGGCGCTCAGTGTGAACACCAACTCAATCTTGTGCTATTTTTTTATCTCTTGCTATAAATCTGTCCAACTCATCGCAATCAAATAGTGTCAAATATCAACCTTTGTTAGCTAATATTAATTCTGTGTACCTTCTCGACTAAAGAACATCAACCGCAAAGATGACAACCAGGTACCGAACAGTAATAATATCGTTTCATTTTACAGAGTAGAAAATACGTGTGCAAATAAGTGCACTGGATCAAGCGGAGAATATTCAGCTGCGTTTGTGTTTGGTGGCTGCGTCACGTGACAATTCCAAAAAGGACAATTCAAAATTAGCAGACGTAATTTATCAAGCATTTTAAAGAGTATTAGCACCCCCATCTACTTTCTGTATTAAAAGAGTAGAGGTATTAAGAAACAGTATGGAATCCGGGTGTAGCCAAAGGCAATCAAGCAGATCTCATGTTCCTCTGTTTCTGGATCCGTAGAATGACATTTACAAATATTCAACGCAGATCAAAGTTTCCAAACACAAACCAGCAGAAAAAAGTTCTCCCACCAATAAATAAAGTTGCAATGCATGAAAAAGAGTACACTAGCCCCATATAAAATAGTCACTATCCCCAAGAGTGAAGGGATATGTCGCTTCTTGACGACAACTATGCCGACCACGTCGATTAATTTAATTCATCCATGAAAAATAGGGCCACGTTTTGGTCTCATAGACGGAGGTCCTACCAAGAATTTAGATGTTTCCTTTCACATGAAAACCTGCATGTGATGTAACATTCATGTAACACGATCACAAGATCCCTCAATTATTATGAAAATATTAATTAAGAGTACTGCCTTCTGTTGAACGTTTCCCATGCATGCTTCCCCTATCTAATCCCTCAACTTCAAGCTTTTATTTGCATGCCCAATAAGAAGCCAAGCTTGCTGTGCGGCTTGTCGTGTTTTCAAACCTTTTTTGTGACATCCGTTACAGTCCCTTATCTGGGACCAGAAAAAATTCGACTCGTTTTCCTGTCTTGTTTTGTGGTGTTCTAAAGTTGCGCTTATTTTCGGCCAAACCCCTATGGGCTTTGTAGAGAGAGAAACTGCAACTACCTCCAATTAGAATTTGTTTTAAATCTGTGAATGGAAAGTATTTGTTTCAACGAAAAGAAAAAGAAATGACATTGGATTTGATGCGATGACCAGTAAGTAACATGGTGTATGATACAGCTTAACCTTGATAGTACCGAGGCTAAGGTATCTGTCTGCAGATGAAAAACTGAGCCTGGTTCAGGTCACCAGGACTTGAACTTGGAACACGAGAACACGACTCAGAGCGCTGCTCTGTTTGCTCGCGGACTTAGTTCACACCACGTTTAATCGGAAGCGAATTCGAAAGCGACGTCACGAAACAAGTCCCCTAGAAAAGACAGCGGTTATGGCTTCCTAGTACCCTATAAATCAATGTATCAGATACATTTCGAAGTTTCCCTTTGCTCTACATACTTTTCGGAGTAATCGCGTGCTGTGATATTACGCATTTATTCCATTCAGAGATAGAACTAAAGCAATGCCGTTTTTATCTTCGTTTTCGACAGGTGTGAACAAGCCTTACAGCAATAGGGCGACAATACGCTTTTCCTGCTTCACTCTTGATCATTTTGCTTTGTATTTCAGTGCAATTTAGGCAGCATGTAGCCTTTGTTTTCAGTATCACCCAATGGAATCTAAAGCATTACGAAGTTTCACGAACTGAAAGACCTCCGTAAGGCTTTTGATCCCATGGGGTTATTGCATTTTTTTAATTAAAGTTAAGCTCACAAAAAGTATACTTACGTAGTGGAATTAAATATCCAAGATTTACCCTAACCTTAGTAAATTCATATTGTACATATCTGTAAATTAGACTCTACGCTTCTTTATTAACGTAAGATCTAGATTGCTAGTTACTTAGTCTCAATGCAGTAACGTTCACTAATAGTTAAACAGCCTTGTTTTGTTGCCATGTGTAGTTGCTAAGATGTAGTATTTGTGACGTATTGTAACATAAGTTGTTTCGAGTAGACGCACGTTTCCCCATGCAGTAGTAGAATTCATAGTCATCACTTTCCATCGGTGGAAGATTAGGGAGGTCAAGTTGCATGATTGTTTATTGTTTCATCTCACAAACGTACACGTACTGCGAGTCACAACGTAATCATTGTCTTTGTCAAAAAATGCCTGGTTATGTCACAAAAACATCTGTCACAATCCTCTCCCCATTCGATCAGCTTCATCGCGTGCAGTACCCACAACATACATAATCCAAGCTGAATGTGCTTACTTCATTTTATGGTGGACCACTAAGACTGTTTTATATTTGAACTGGACTGCAGTATTTGTACGTTTTCTGAGGGGACAAAATTTCGTGCAACTTAATCTCTCTAATTCAGAGGGTAAACAATTCAGTTCCGTGACATCATCGCTGTCGTAATGTTTTGCTTTCAGAATCCCGGATACGCAGGACGACAGGAACTTCCGGAGAACCTCAAGATCAACTTCCGGACGGTCGCCATGATGGTTCCGGACCGTCAGATCATCATCCGCGTCAAACTTGCGTCCGTCGGGTTTATCGACAACATCATTTTGGCCAGAAAGTTCTACACCCTGTACAAACTGTGTGAGGAACAACTTACCAAACAGGTAGGTGTAGATTTTTTGAGATTCAAATTATGTACCATATCAGTTAATATCCAGAAATTGACAACAATGCGTAGCAGCGGTTTAGGTCTCTCGACTTTCAAGACGTCACATCTTGGCATTTTGTGACATTGACTTCAGAAGACTGAATAGGGCAATTTTTCACTGCAAGGACCTCAAAATCTCTCGATTCCAGAGGCTACAGCGCTGAAGGGAATTCAGCACCTTTATTAACCAGATTTCGAAAAATTTGTGCACTCATGTCATCCAGTTTCGTTTAAAAGCAACATTTATGGTCCTTTTCACATACAATTTGCAAGAAACATATATTTTTAATTTTTGACAAAACATTTTCAGCACCATGTGTCAGTTACATAAATTTTGACCCTCGTCATGCACGTTTCTGGTGCAAGTAAAAATTTCCAACAAAAAAGCCCTTCTGTGTGCCTTTAGTTTTAACTAACATCAAAACGTATAATTTGCTTGATGAACATCTGACGTGCCGAAAATTTTTTGTCTGTTTAACCTTAAAAACTGTGATTATGTGTGACGTTGTCAGGTTTGTTTACGCCGAGCGAAAGTGACACATAATCCTTAATAATTCCAATTATTCCAAGTGGCAGCAAACATCAAAGAAAATTTTGGTTTTCGTGTTCGCTTTCACTAAGCGTGAATAAACCCTTAATTCACATTATATGAGCGAACGTGAATCCCAAGAATTCAAAAATATGTCCGAATAGAAGAATTAAATTCACTGGTGGCTCGTGGCCAATTTCCATATTCATTATCAATTGGTGTGCTCTGTGGTCTTATCAGAAAATCCAAAGTGTTCTGTCCCCCTTTTTGGCATTCATGCTCAGAAACTAGGCTGACGTATGATCACTTTCGCTCAATACCAACTAACAGATTAACCATACAACCGTAAATTCCCACCGCTAACAAAACATAACGCATTTAGGGCTGGTACCACTTCCATGGTCGTGTAGGTATCCCGACACCACGCGCATGCGCAATGTTACTGAAAAAATCACTGAAGACGCTGCAGGAACCATTGTCAGAAACAAAATCAAGAGATCTTAACTCCTACCTCAAGAGAACTTTTTCATTAAATAAAAAGTGACTTTACAAAATGGTTCCCGCAGACGCCTGGACAATAAAGGATGATTGCATGAAAGCATGTTGCATGCCCCGTCATTCACATGTATTCAGGACTTGTAGTCATGGTAACAATTAAAGTAGCATTTTAATTTCAGGATTGCATGTTTTTGAAGCATGTTCAATAAGTTTAGTAGTTGTAGACCTAAGATAGAGTCTTGACAGCGGGTCCTGTAGCTCCTGTAGGTTCGATGAGTTGCATCACATTGCCTGTTAAAGCAAATACAGTCTGACCTCTCTTGTGAGAATACTCAATTTGGGCGGCCAACCATCATCTTCTTCGCACCAATCCAGATAAGTGATTAAATTTGCCTACAAAATTTTGCTGAATTTTTTGGTAAAAGTAAATGTACAGTATCAGGAAGAAAACATAACCATTCCAACTACTTTCGTGACTAAAGTCTAAAGTTGTCAAATTCTGGCAGTTTGGGGGACATTTAAATTTTCGCAAAAAGGATAGATAGAAACTATAAAACCCAGGGTCCTCTCAAGAGAGTTAAGGGCTACAACCTCATGTCTGTTCTACCGCTCGCTGCTGCTGCTATTCGTGATAAAGATGTTTGCAGGTCCAGTGGGAATGGAACTATTTGTGCCATAGTTGTCGTAAATAGTGAATGTTCTTACTACAGATAGATAGATCGCTTCTGCCGTCAATGAGTTCTATACTGAATTGTTCTTCTCTTTGCGTGAAAAAGTTTGCGATTTTAATAATAAAAACTAGTTGCAAATATTGCGCCAATTTTCTTGTAAATACAGAAGTACATGAGTTTTCCTACCTACAAATACTTTTTACTTGAGCAACAAAAACTCAAGTACTGTAATTCTAACACTACACACCTTTAATACATTGTACATGAACCAGTTTTAACCTGCTTTAAGCTTGTGGAGCATGCGAAAATTTAGCTTTTAAAAATAAGAAACTCTGTACTTGCATCATAATGACGGGAGACTGGCCTTACTCATTATCTAGGTCCACTATGATTTCGGTTTGCGTAACATCCTGTCGGTGTTGCGTACACTCGGAGCTGTAAAGCGATCGAGTCCGAACGACACGGAACAGACAATCGTGATGCGTGTACTCCGAGACATGAACCTGTCGAAACTTGTGGACCAGGACGAACCGCTGTTCCTCTCACTCATCAACGATCTCTTCCCAGGTTAGTTTGTACCATACTATCAAACAATGAAATACTGTGATTTCAGCACTATTTTCAACAAGCAATCCAGTTAAATATTGTGAAACAAACTAGCCGTTAATTTTTTTCCGTTGTCATAGCAAGAAAAGAGTAACAAATGTCAATTTAATCTATCAGTTAATGCAATCTATGCTTCTTCTTAGGGCCAAAACTAAAATAGATCCAAGGAATTATGTGCCAAACTCGCAGAGCCAGAAAATCAAAATGTGGCTGTTACAAATTTATGCGAGGATTCCAAACAATAAACAATTTATTTGAATTTAATTTTAACGCCAGGAGATAGAAACATTTTCATACCGTTGAGAAAAGTTTGTAAGCGAAGGCATCTCGTTAAGATACATTTACGTTTAATTTTCAGGTATCAGCCTGGATAAGGCCGGTTACCCGGATCTGGAATCCGCCATTAACACAAACGTGGAGAACTCCGGACTGATCAACCACCCATCATGGACTCTCAAGCTGATCCAGGTGGGTGACGTTGCTCCATTCTTGTGGCAATTCTTCAGCTGTTCACTTTTTGCTTTGACGCAACTTTTACCGTTGGAATTAAAAGTCGTTCCTTACGGATCTTTACACAGCTGAAATTATTGGCGGATCCAATGGGTTGCCAGGGACCCGAGCCTCTCTCTGGATCCATTTTTTTGTCATTTTCATGCGGGCTTTTTGGGAGGAAATTGACTAAAATAATAGATTGGCGCCCATCTTAACGGTGGAGCCCCCTCTCGGAAATCCTGCATCTGCCACTGGAAACAATTTTTGGATCACTCTATTACGTGTGAAGACCGCCTCACAACCCTGCGTCTCTTGTTTCAGTTGTTTGAGACACAGCGAGTGCGTCACGGAATGATGACGCTCGGGCCGTCAGGCGCGGGCAAGACCAGCTGCATCCACGTACTGATGAAAGCCATGACCGACACTGGCTCCCCACACCGGGAGATGAGGATGAACCCCAAAGCCATCACGGCGCCGCAGATGTTCGGCAGACTAGATGTCGCCACTAACGACTGGACAGATGGTATTTTCTCCACCCTTTGGAGGAGAACCCTCAGAGCTAAGAAAGGTACAATTTTGTGAAAATTCCTTCGTGTCACAAAACATTATCTGTTGTACAGTAACTGAGTATTCTTGGTTTTATAAGAATGGAAATGGCATTCTCCCAGCCGCGGTTGAACGACGACAGTTCAATTGTCTCATATCTCACCACCAATAACGAAACAGTAACCGTGTTATATCCAGTCGTAAACTTTTTTGTACAGCCAGCTACCAAGACCTTTAACTTTAACATGAGATTAACTTGAAAAAGCATGGATTCAGTTCACAGTACAAATGGTTCCGTATCGGAGCATGTAGTGAAAATCCTTTTTGAACCCAATGAGTTGACCTAATGTCAGCAACATTCTGAATCGTATCTTAATTAATCTATTCCAGGAGAACACGTGTGGTTGGTTCTGGATGGACCTGTCGATGCCATCTGGATTGAGAACCTGAACTCCGTACTGGACGACAACAAAACCCTGACCCTGGCCAACGGAGACCGTATCCCAATGGCGCCAAACTGTAAGATCATCTTCGAACCGCACAACATTGACAACGCATCTCCAGCCACCGTCTCCAGGAACGGAATGGTTTACATGAGCTCATCCGGATTGGACTGGAGACCGATACTACAAGTAAGTGGATGGCAACTGGTTTATCTATGTTTGTGATGTCACAGTTGAAGCGTCCAGTAAACTTTCTTTGGTTCATATCACCCCGAAGTCGCAGGAGAAAGTACCAAGCACACAATTGGAAAACCCACAGGGCTACATTGAACCATTTATTTTTCGAAGACGTGTGTGAATGACTACTAAAACCTTCAACCAGCCATTGCATATTTCTATCATGGTTCTTCAGACTGGGATCATTCCTGTTTTAAGTTATCTTCCTGTGTTTTCAGGCGTGGTTGAGCCACAGGAACCCCGGAGAAGCGAACATCATCTACGAACTGTTCGAGGCGTCCTTCCCTGACATCTACAGGTACGCCGTCCAGAGCCTCAACTTCAAGATGGACGTCCTCGAAGCGTTCGTCATCAGACAGGTGAGCAGTGATATTAGCTAGAGCAGAACCTCTTTCAAGCAAATCTCTTTTGGCCAACTACTACTTTTTCTTACAAAATGATCAAATTCAATGGTATAAATTAACGTTTGAAATGTTATAAGCTTAGCTTACATATAATGTTGCACAGGAGATAATAGGGCTGAGAGAAGTGACCTGTCTGAACTATTTTTTTCTTTTTGTAAAATTGAAACTATTTGTGCAGGAATTGATCAACGTGCAGTTGGTGCTTTTTGAACTGTAGGTTTCAAAAGCACTGATTCTTCTTTTTTAGGCGTGTGACCTGCTGCAGGGCTTGATTCCACAGAAGGACGACAAGGACACCTCCATTCTCACCAAGGATCACTACGAGCGACTCTACGTGTTCATTATCATGTGGTGTATTGGCGCCTTCCTGGAACTGGATGACAGGTAGGGGCAGGTTTTGAAAAAACAAACTCAGATGTGAACGTTTGTCATTTTTTGTAAGCCCACTAATAATCCAACTTTGGAATTCGCATGCCGAACTGACTTTTGTAGCCAAGGCGATTTTCTCGTCAGCTACATGATCACCGTCTTGCAAGCTCACTCATGTGCGCAAATAATAAGTTACCACAGAGTGCTTCATCTGCTTCACATGAGCTCACTGCTTCCCGTACAAAAGAAAATAAATACAGTAAAAAACCTGTACAGCTGAGTCTGCGTGCCTCTCACGTCCAACGTTTTCAAATCTAATTCTGTATTTTAATTCTCCGTCCACTTCAGGGCCAAACTGGAAGAGTTTATGAGAACCACTGATGACTTCCGGCTGAACCTACCGGAGTGCGAAGGAGACAACACAATCTTTGACTTCACTATTGACAAAGATGGTGAGTAGCATTAGCAAACTATTGTGGTAAATTAACACAATATCTCTATGATAACAGAATTTTTCCTTAATTACTGGAACACAAAGTTGACAGATCTGGCAATTACTTCTTTCCTGTGTTAATATTTTTAGTCACTGATAAATGTGGTGGGGCAGGTATTAAAACACAAAAATGCAATATCTGTCAGATTTGGCAACATTGTACAATTACGAAAAAAAAAACACGAATGTTAAGTTGACCATTTTATATATTGTCATTCTAATAGTTTGTATTTAACCAAAGAGATATTATACAAGAATTAAGGATCGAAGGCTATCAAATATGGTAACTTGCCGCCTGGACACTGGGGCATTTTAGGGCTGTCGAATCAGAAAAGCACTTTAAAATGATTGACAAGCCGTGGCAAGAAATGGCGACACATTTGCACTGAAATTCTGTGTGCTCTAATACAATATTATATGGACCACATGTCCCTTTGTTTGTGCAGGTGAGTGGTCGCACTGGGACACCAAGGTGAAGGAGTACCACTACCCGAAGGAGACGACCCCAGACTACGGAACCATCCTTGTACCCAACGTCGACAACGTCAGAACCGACTTCCTCATCCACACCATCGCTAAACAAGGTAAACAATCAGTTTCCGTGGGAACTGCTTCCTCACCGTTAGTTTAATTCAAGATTATCAAAAGTTCACAAAAGAAATGTCTATCTTCAAAAAGGCTAACATAGAAACTGAATACGAATGTAGCTTACTCGGGATACTTTTTATAATGTAGAAAAGTTGTAGATACGTTGTAGCTTAGTCTTTCTTTCACTTAAGTCAAATTTATACCTATTGATAAATTCTTATTAAAATAAACATTATGTGTTTTTAAATCAGATGAATCTCTTTCAATCTTATTTCACATCTTATTATACATACTTTATTTATTATCTAACAAAATGCTGTTTTGTACATATTTTTTTCTAATATTTGAACCCATTACTAACTTATATTCCCTGTAATATAGGACCAGGTAGAATATTTAATCATTTTTATTGGTGTTAGTAGCAGTAGTTTAAGTGTTATATTCCTTCGCACTAAATGAGAATTCCTTCGTTAATCCAGAATTAATTGTCTTTATGCCATAGTGCAAGATTAAATGTACAGTCACGCCAAGTGAAACACGATTTCTTAAGTCGTAATGTCCAACAACCATTTCTACCACACAAATGAAATCTGAATTACATTCACTTATTTATGGTACTCTGTAGAATTCTTAGTACTCACTGATTTATGGAGCTACCACATACTGACCAGTTACAATAGCTGAATTGATTGAGTAATTGTCAAAGTACAATCTTAGCATCGATGTCGGTATTGGTGTAGCAATCAGTCAGTATGAACACACCAAAAAAAAGTTCAATGTAAGCACCACCGTGTAAGTAAGAACATCGGTGGTCTCGGTTCACTGCCTTCAGAGAAAGTCATCGGGAAAGCATTCAGCAATAGAATTCTTTCGTGACACCTTAGCATGTCAATAAAACACCACATGACTGTTGCAAGGTCCGTTCACAGCTACCGCGCATTGTGAACGGATTCTTAGTTTGGTACAAGGATGTTGACGCATGCTTTTGTTGTCGTTTGTGTCCAATGTAGAATGTAAGGTATGTGTATGTAGTCTTTAGTGTTAGGCATGCCGTGTCGGAAATGAAGACTGATGATTGCTGTGACCTGTTCCGGTTTCCATTTCCATGACAACAACGACCGTACCCAAAATACAAACATCTAATATATATATATATATATTACTAACAATTTACTATGCCTCTCGTATCATTCTACTAACTGCTGTAATATATTTTGCTAAACTGTCTACTCTACTAACTACAAAATATATCCAAACAGTCAGAAAATGGCAAGGCTTTGTTTTGCATCGAACGAATGCAAAACGAGAACACAAAAGCAAAAGCAACATCGCTTCATCTTGGGCCATTTTCTGGTGAATTCGTATAACTTGAATGTAGCAACCAAAACTACAATACTTTCAAGTGAAGTCAATTTCGCTATCGCGTTCCTTCGGTGTGAACAAAGCTTAACGTATCGTATGTCGGGTGTTCACGGATATTCTTCATGTTTCAGGAAAAGCGGTGTTGCTTATCGGAGAACAAGGTACGGCGAAAACCGTCATGATCAACGGCTACATGACCAAGTACAACCCCGAGCAGCACCAGTCCAAGTCCTTCAACTTCTCCTCCGCCACCACACCCTACATGTTCCAGGTAAGAAACCATTATCAGTTTTACAGCAGTTTTTGTGCAAGTTCATTGGGATTTTTTGGAAGATTAGCATTTCAACTGATTTGCATAAATACTTCCGTATTCCATGGATCACCACTACACCAGTATGATATATTTGGCTATTTCTCAAATCGTCCTGTGGGAGTTAGCTGTAGTAAGAGTACAAGCATGTTAAAATTAAAAATAACAAGACAGTCCTCCTGTGTGAATGCAAGAAGCATACCGCATAGCAAGTGCTCGCTCTGGGAGGGGGGGGGGGGTACCAGCGTTGGGGCCACCCAAGCTGGGGGGAGAGGGTGGTACCCAAAGCAGGTTGGTTGTACTCAAGCTGGGGGGGTACCCCAAGGCTGGACCTACCCCCCACCCCGCCCCCCCCCCCGGCTGGACCTGGCTCGGGTACCCCCAGGCCAGACCTGGCTTGCATCATACCCCCCCCCCCCCGGGCAAACCTGGCTAGGGTACCCCGACCCCCTGTGAATTGACAAACAAACTGAAACTATAACCTTTCCCATCCTTCGGATGCGGGTGGTAACAAATACGTTTGTTCCAGCGCACGATTGAGAGTTACGTTGACAAGCGCATGGGTTCCACGTACGGACCCCCTGCCGGGAAGAAGATGACCGTATTCATCGATGACATCAACATGCCGATTATCAACGAGTGGGGCGACCAGATTGCGAACGAAATTGTGCGACAACTCATGGAGATGGGCGGCTTCTACAACCTGGAGAAACCTGGGGACTTCACTACCATTGTGGATATACAGGTATGGAAATGTTCGCCATGGTTGCTGCCTCTTTACCTGTTCAAGTTGGTAAGGGAACATGAAGGTTACTTTGGGTTCTATTCAAGTAAACCGGTTCTGGATTTTGGACTATATAATGGGGAAAACTCTTCAAATCCTCTTTTCTCTCTCCGATGGAAAGACTGTGGTCAATAGTACACCAAGATATTAAACTTGATCGTCACAATAAGCTACGATTTGAGAGACTTGAAACCTGTCTTTTAGTTCCTGGCGGCCATGATACAACCAGGCGGAGGAAGGAACGACATTCCTCAGCGTCTGAAGCGCCAGTTCAACATCTTTAACTGCACCCTCCCGTCAAACACATCCATCGATAAGATCTTTACTGTGATTGGTTGCGGCCACTACTGCGCAGAACGAGGCTTTACAGACGAAATACGACAGATGGTTGCTAGGCTGGTTCCCGTTACTAGGAGACTGTGGCAAGTCACCAAGGTAACATTTTAGTTCTCTTTGATACAGTGATGCCACTGAGTGACATCACGACTCATCGCTGATTAAATTATGGCTTAAATTATATATTCTTTTAATTGACCAATTACCTTGCCGCTCAGGAAGTGTCATCAATGATTTTTCTTCATAACGCGGGGGAAGATTTGGGTATATTGCCGGCTCTGTAAATCAAAAATCTTAATTTTATGTCACAGACTAAGATGCTGCCAACTCCGGCTAAGTTCCACTACATCTTTAACCTGAGAGATCTGAGTCGCATCTGGCAGGGAATGATCAACACTCTATCTGAAACCATCACCTCCATAGAAACACTCATGTCGCTATGGAAACACGAGTGTTGTAGGGTCATCGCTGACAGGTAGGTTCTCCGCTTTTTAAAAAGAAAACAGAAATATCTTCTATCCAATTAAGCACATTTTACATGAATTTTGATTGGTCTCATTAAATTGAAAACAGAAAAAATTATCATGATATATCTTGCATTTTTATGTACTGCATTTGTAACAATGTAACTATGTTCTAAATAATATAAACTTCGTCCCAATTTTGTTAATTATGCGGATATTTTACAGCTTTGATCTCTTCTTGATTAGAAATTAAGGTTAATTCAGTTGCAAGATTTATTTCATAGTGATACACTGGAGGGTATGGGTACACAGACGTTCATATATTTAATCAAATGTGTTAACGCAGCATAACCGCGTAGCCACACCATTTGAACAGCTTAAGGCCAAGAATATTTTGAAAAATAGGTGGTCATACAAAGAAGGTTCTACAAAGTTGTTGATGAAGCGGTCTTGTGAAAGATAATCTCCCAGGTAATAGGTGGCCTCACAAAGAAGGTTCCAATGTACCTCCAATTGATATCCATGTGTGATACATTTGTGCTATAGGTTTACAGTGACAGAAGATTTCGACTGGTTCACGAAGATGATAGTACGAATCGCTGCGGACGTGTTCGGCGAAGAAATCTCGTCTGCTGTTGAAGCGTCTCATTACTTTGTAGATTTTATAAGGTAACCATGGCAACTGCAATGTTGTATGTAGTGTCCATAGTAACCAGAGATGTGCACATTCGCCCTGGACGCACGCACCTTCCAGCTCTCCGTCTCTCTTCGCACTTTCTTTTCTCTTTTGTTTCAAACAAAAACAAGTCATCATGGCAGTTACTAATGCGATTTCATGGTAACTTTTTCTAATGTTTTGGTTGCCATGCCAACTAATTAGATGTGTGACGGAAGCTGATTACGCATGGTCTGCGAAGACAATGGTGAGGACTGCCACTAATATGCTGGGAGAAAAATGCGGATCATACGTTGCTAGGGATGCTTACTTTGTCGACTTTATGAGGTAACCCTTGGCAACAACGTTCTACAATTATGACCTCACATCGCTGGCTTTCACTGGGGAACAAGGACGAGGATTGTGCAAATGGAGGAAAAAAACTATCGTCATATTCCACTAAAGATACATTCACATCACAAAATGCTTCCTGTAAAATAACCAGCATTGCATTTTTTTCAATTGCAGTGATATTGAATTATTAATAATTTCACATTTTCAGCTGCTGTTAAATACACAGACTAACAGTTTTACGAGAAACTCCACACCGGGAGCGAATTCTTTGGAACTTTTTGGTCACAGTGTTTTCAGAGTGCGCACGTTATTGCAGTGACGAGTGGCATGCAGAGCAGTATTTTGCCGTGCTTTCTAACAAGCTATTAAATCTTGTATCCAATGGCAACCGTTACCTCAGGTGCGTGACGTTTGAAGACATCCGGTGGGTGAATAAAACAATAGCGAGAGTAGCGGAGGAGGAGGGTGGTGAAGAATTGGCAGTGATGCTGGAAAAAGATCGTTATTTTGTGGATTTTTTGAGGTAACCTCGGTAACCAAGGATGACTTATCTCCAAGGAGAACATGTCTTATGTTGTTTAGCAAGCTACTCGTTGATCATCACCATTCCTCTGTCTTGCGATTGGCTCTTTGTCAAACTTACTGACATCTGATTGGTTCGCGGCGTTTTCTTGGTGACTCCTAATCGACTAGAAGTTGGCTATCAATATCATCTGAACTAATCTCTTACTAATTTTTGATTGGTCTCATTAGGAATTGTAAGCTGTATGGTGATAGGCGTAGACAACTCATGCATACTAATATTTGATTGGTCTGCAGTGATTACGTCAGTAACTAACATTACTAATATTTGATTGGTCTGCAGTGATTACGTCAGTAACTAACATTACTAACATCATTTCGTTCTTACCATTATTACCATGGCAACCACACAGGTTTGTCAGTCATGAGGACAGTGACTGGTTCGAAAAGAAATTGACCAGACACGTTTTCGAGGAGATGGGGCCTAAACTGGCCGCATACACAGAACCAACTAAATTTTATGTGGATTTCCTAAGGTAACAACAGTTTCTAGGCATGCACGCACGCCTTGTTTCCATGGTTACACAAATCGCATGGACAGCTGATCTGCTGCCGTTGACAATTTTTGATATTATCGTTATTTTCGCAGGATACGCTTCAATGAATTCCCCTTATCATCCATTGCTGTGTTTGACTTTACTCCGTTTACTACTTTACCTTTTGCGTGGCCCACTTTTTCCATTTTTCGTTTTCTCTTTCCGTTTATTTTCATCCATTTATCTGTTTGCTCTTCACACTGGTTATACTGTGCGGTTTTTATCGTCATTGTGGTCGTCATCAATAACAAACGTAATCTTGGTTCCAACTGGAATTCGTTAGTACTCAGAGAGCCAAATAACTAACTGATCTGTCCCGTGGTAAATTCATCAAAGTGCGACTTCCAATATGCGGACATCCTTTGAATTTTTAAATTTTAATTTTGCTAACGACCGACTGTAATGTAGGGACAGTTAGCTCTTGCAATGAAGGTGTCCTTCAAAGAGAATTCGTACTGTACTTGCAAAACGACGAACCATTGATCACAATTTTAGCGGACCATATTGTGACAAAAACCGTAAAGTCTAACCGATCTTTAGACATCGTTCACACCGATCAAAACAAAAACAAGCAAGAAGGCGACTCGCTGGAACTCGGATGCTTTGAATCACAAAATGAAAACCAGCAGTATCGTTTTCTTTCGGAGAATTTGCGTTCGTGTTTGTTTTTGTTCGGTCATTGTGCAACCGAAGTTTTAACTTGTGGCTCCACATACCCGTGGGAAATCCAAAGCATAATAACCATAAAACAAGTTACCCATTGTTAAAAAAAATTATTGTGAACTAGATTGTGAATTATGTTGTGACCTAGATTTGTGACTAAGAATGACCTGGCGTGGATGGATAAAACCATCCCTCGGGTTGTCTCGGAGGTCCTGGGTGAGGAGTGGGTGCACACTGTGGAGCCAGATCCTTATTTCACTGATTTCATGAGGTATTTTTTGAATTGCTGCTGCATGAGCAGTAGGCTTACTGGGTAAAGTAGATCCTAAGGGGCTATTCTTAAGGAATTCCGTAGCTCCGTAGCGATGAAAAGAAAAACATTTTGGCCTACCTGAATCAGTACTCTTCAAACTTTCCTTCTACGAAATTCGTTTCTCTGTGGTCCTGAAGTTCTGAAAGAAAATATGAAGTTGTTTGTAAGTCCATCGTTTACAAGAACAGTTTGAAGAATACCGATAACTGGGTGAAAGCATAGATTATTGTGGCAAGATTACAAGATAAAGATGGGAAGAGACTTATGCACAGTTTGGTCACAAGAGGGAACACTACATCCCTGTCTGGGTTCAACAAAGATTCCCTCCAGAGACAAACTAGTGTATAAATTGCTCGCCCTTTCAGTGTTTACGTTAAGATAATGATATCTGCTCTTATACTACTAACTTTTTGCTCTCCCCAATCTTTCTCTTATTATTCCCAACTGAAAGGTTAGGGGGTACCCGAAACAATACAGGGAGTTTGACCAAGGACTTTAAGTGCAGTCCAAATTTACGTAATTTTGGAGTTAGTTTCTACTTACAAAATTATTTTTGCACAATTTACATATCTTTAAAAAAGTAGTTTGTTAGCACTTCAAAAAAGTGGGTCATAGTGACCTTCTTTACACTTTCAAAGTTCAATTGAAATGTTTTTTGCATCGTTATCAAAAATTCTTTTTCCATATTCCAATTTTCTATTTGAATGGACCTACATTGTGTTTTCAATTTACAAGAATTTGAAATACATTATCAGAATTAATACATTTCAGCTTGAGGAAAAAGAAACCTCGGTAGGAGATATAGTATTGTGTGGCAGTCATACATTTTGTGTTTTTTTTTCATTTTGCATTGCCACACGATTTTAGTATCAAAACGAATACGTTTTATAGAATTACAGACGGACACACACGCACACACTGTTAACATTGCAAAGTCCTTTGTCACTGGGTTCAACTTGATCATAGATTGTACAAATTTATAACATATTTATTCAGTTGTTAGCATTCCCACAAAAATCATAGAAAGGTGGTATATATTGGTTTGCAAATGTCAGACGGATCAATGTGAATTTCTAGGACTAAATTGGTTCATAAAATTTAACACGTGAACAAAACTTTAACAATTTAAAGAGAAGGCTTCCAAGCTTTCAACAACGAATTAAGATCTCCTGGAAAAATTGGCTCACTGGATTTTCAAAAATCAGTAGTACACTAATCCGAAACAATTGTGATGTCCTATCCAATTTCGATTCCACCGAACCAATCGGATGCCGTACAAATCAGGTCTTTCTGACATATAAGTCAACCAATTTACCGCCATTTCGAGCACTGTCCATACTTAGCAATCCTAGCTTCCCCTTTTCTTCTTGAATTGCATCTTCATTAGATGTGGGTGGCATTTTGCATTTAATACCCATTTGTATATATTTGCTAAAAATCGTCCTACTGTAGGCCTAGAAAAAAGAAAGGAAGGTATGATAACTGTATTGGGGTCGAAAACCATTGACAATTGCATGCTGTGGCCTGTAGTAGGAAGCAATAGAACGCATGCTTTAAATAGATCCACATCATTATGCGCAAAGACTCATTTGCAGTTTTATTCAAAAATGACAAAATAAACGTGAAATCCAAAATTGCAACTGTAGATAACACGTGCTAAGAAGGTGTGGCACCAGATGTGATTCTGAGGATCACTGGGCGCCGGACGCCAGCAACTAAGCATGCAAGTGACAAGTGATCCGTCCTGGCCCAACAGTCCATGGAAGAGTTTCATTCAAAATCTGAAACAAGGGTACCAGTGCTCCCATAAAATGAATTTTGATGTCCACAGATTTTTCTGCACGCAATAAAAATACTTCTAGCTTTTTGACTAACTACAAATGTTAATAAAATAACTGAAGTATCATACGTTTAATAAACTGCAGATGAGAGCGTTCGCTTCTTTTCACTGTAGCAATTAAATATCGTGGGAATTGTGATATTACAATGACACGGCTATTTTTACTAATGATCGCTCAAGAAATCTCGTATTGTTTGTAAATCAGTGATCATTTCTGAGTCCCTCTTTATCTAAATTCGTTTTGAATTTTGAAGGTGTCTATTTAGCATATGATCCACTTTGGCTTTAAAATCGGGATCAGATGTGACCTGCTATCCAAAACAGGATGCATCAGTGTCCCCATAAATAAATTGTAGTCCACGATTAAAAAAAAAACACTGATTTACCACTGATTGTGCTCGTATCGTTTTGTACTTGTAGTTTGTGGACAGATGACATGGTTTGGTCAATGTTGCCTTCATATCTTTTTGAATTAGACAAAACTGACTTCTGTGAAGGCAATGGCCACATCTGTCGTCTGTTTACGACATGTCAGTGTACTCGTCTTAAAATATCAAACAAATACGATGAAGTACTAGGTACTAAGTGTGATATCAATGCTTTTGTAATCTCAGAAAAATGTATTGGAAATATTCTAAGGAGTAAGTAGTGTCCCGTGTCCACCTCTATATGATAAACTATCTCCTGGGAATGCTCTCTCTCTGTATCTCTATATCTAAGGGTTTGTTCACAATGGTCGAATGCGAGTTCCGCATGAACATTGCTATTAGAATCAAAGGAAATTTTCGCATTTGGATTCGCAATCGTCCTGATGTGGACAAACCATTGCTGCTGAACTTTGCTGACCTTCCTGTACTCTGTCCCCACTACACGCACGCCCTCTGTACAGAGACGCGGACGCTTACGGACAAAGGTGGGGCGGACAAAGGGGCGGGCCTCCGCCCAAAGACAAGCGTAACGACATCATGTCGCGTGAGCCCCGGACGTACGTGCCGCCCGGAGACGTCCTGCGCGGGGGCGGCCTGCCACCCCCTGGCCGCGGACCGGGGTAAGTCCCCATCAAAACAAAACTTATTTTCTTTTGGAAATTACATTTCAATTTATAATTCAGATTGCACAAATTATTGTGAACAACTTTTGAATATACGATTCGTTTTAGATATTTTGCACACATTTACGGCAGTTTTAAATGCTGGTATTCAAAAATGTGTTGCGTGTTTTAAAGACACATTTTTTTCATCATCATCGACACCAGAAAACTATATTTGTGCAAATTATGTCGTTTGTCATCATCATTACACTCGTTACTAAGCTACTAACCAACTAACGGATAGATGACCTAAATAACTGACAAGACAGCTAAAATAATACAAAGTGCAAATACACCAAGAAATGAGCATGTGGTTTTGAAAGTTGTACATTTGACGCAGATGTTACTCGATTTAGAAATCGCTAGGCTTTGGAAACAGACGCGTCCTCCCCTACTTTTTCAACTTCTGTTTCTCTCGAAATCAAGCATGCTCTTTTAACTGACTGCCTCCGACTTTGGCTTGTGCAATAACACACTGGGTTTGCTGTATCCAAGGGACTTTTTAAATGAGGCAGCGATTTGTATGTTCTGGAATCTTCTGTTTTCGACAACATGACGCTAACCCCTTCCTTTACTTGCGCTGGCGCCTTGAGGAAACATTCTATTTTAAACATAAGCTGATTTTTTTTCGTTTTATTTTCCTGCAAAAAAATTTTAATGTGCGTACAGAATGGAGCCAATGGTTATAAAATTCCTAGCGAAACGGAAAAAGAATCTCAAAACGGAAAACGAATATGCAGCCTTCGCTTGGTTTGCATTTAACATCTCATAATAATTTTCGTTCTAATTCATACTTGTCGATTCGCCTTTTTACAAAGTAAGGATATGTGCGCTTTGTTGCATAGGTCAACCAGCAAAATTGAAAAAACGGACGAAGTATTCAGACAAAAGTGAAATTAGGAAGTTTAACTTATGTATTTGTGACCATGGGAAATTTTGCAGTTTTCCAATTGCTACATCACCTGGTTGTTAACAGATCTTCGGAATTTAATATTGTTATAATTTTTTAAATCAATAAATTTTCATTCCGGAATCACCCCCAGAAGCAATCATGAAAAATAGCAATGGCCCCGCTTTACCTTATCAATGTCGCAATTACTCTGCTTGCGAGGCAGGTCGTCTGTTTGAAAAATCAGCTTCAAAAAAATTGTAATCATTCCAAGAAAACCAAACCAAAAATTCCAAGTCAACATATTTCAACACATTCACTTTTGTCTGTTGCTACTGTCCAAAAAGAAAGCTTCTCCCCATCCAACATAGAAAGGCCGTGACTAGTTTCAATCTCTGAATCATTTTATTCAAACGTCTAGACAAAATAAGACAGACTTTTTCGATTTCCACCATTTCTTATTTTCTTTTCGACAGACAAGATTTCTTTAGATGTGGTTCTAAAATACAATTTCATAGTACTTTATCATTTATTCATTCATATATCTGAGTGTTTAATATGAGTTTCTCGGTAAGTATGTGATGTTTCATTCATAAAATGTATACATGTAAAATATACATGCATGATTGTAGTATAAGTAGTTATGAATTTTGCATGCTTCAAGGAATGTTTATCATGTTATTATCAATCTTTTTACAGAATTTTTGTTTTATCATGTGACTGATCAAATAAAATAATTTACAAACAGATTGTAAACATTTCCACTAAACAGTGTATAATGCATTTACTTAGTAAAAAACTCGTTTTCATTTTAAAGATAAAGATAATAAAGATAGATTCGCATTGAACAAAACTTTGGACCAGTGGATACGGATAAAACCATGGTTTTATTTGACACATTGTAGGGATGCACCGGAAGCGACCGGAGACGAACCAGAAGACGCAGATTTTGATGCACCGAAAATCTACGAACCGGTAAGAGTGAATGAATTTCGTGCAATTCGACCTTGTTTCAATGTGGAAACAGTTCAAAATAATACCTAGCCAAATTTAGCATATTCATCTTCTACAACTTGAAGTGAGAATAAGTTTTTGTGGAAACTAAAGGAAAATACAACCATTTCTTGGTCAGAAGGTATGACAGTCAAAAGGTGCTTCCATTTTGCCAAGGACGACTCGAAAAAAGAAATGACCTCACCTATCATAAACAGTCAAAAATCATCCATAGCCAGTCTCTTGCGGAGGAAACGCAGATCGGGAAAGGAAGGCAATGCTCCGTCGTTACCTGTGAACAAGCAGGCAATTTATAAACAAAATCAATGCAACTGTAATGGGCCTCATCAAAGCGTAACATGGACGATACTGACAAAAATGTTCCTTCTTATAGTACATCACTGTATGGGGATAACCCGTGTTTACACATTCCCCGTTTACTGTATTTCTTGTTTTTAATTTCCTCCACTCATTATTAATGGACTTCTTGTTAACCGTCTGGAATATCTATTACAGATTGAGTCGTTTGACCAGCTGAAGGAGCGCCTGCAGATGTTCATGGGTCAGTACAACGAAAGTATCCGAGGCGCCGGGATGGACCTGGTCTTCTTTACAGACGCAATGATCCACCTGGTGAAGATCTCCCGGATCATTCGGACGCCGCGCGGCAACGCCCTGCTCGTCGGCGTCGGCGGCTCCGGAAAACAGTCCCTCACCAAACTAGCCTCCTTCATCGCAGGCTTCAAAACCTTCCAGATCACCCTCACAAGGTGAGTACCCTACCCGGGGTTTCACTTTCGGATACTGGGGCTTTCTTTTTCAGCAAAGCGGTTGCAGTTTGAGGACTACCTGTGGTACCAAGTACCTTTGAAGTGGTCGGGTTGTTAAGTAATGGTCATCTAGGTTTAACTTCCAGTGAAAGCTTGGGGAGATCTGAGAGTAAGAGTGGATTAGCTCCAAATGTCATTGCCTGAGCAGACCAAGGGTACGAAAATGGTGCTGGCGGTTAATGAAGCGAATGGTGTGAGGCCACTCGGCATATCCCTATCGAATTCAACCGAGATTGGATGTAGCTCTTCTCTGTGCAAAAGCGAAGGCCACGGTATCAACAATTAACCTTTAAATAACGTTCAGAATCATAATTCTGATCTAGAAACCGTTATTTCCGTGGACATATTTGTGGTTTCTTGTGACATTGAAACCTTGAGATTTTCCAATGTTTCACACAGAAAACTGTTGGATTCATATTCATCTGTTCTTGTTTACCTAGAAGTAGCAAAAACATATTGGCTGGCTGCGAGTAAATATCTTCCTATCTTATAAAATAATTCCTTCTTCAGTATCATTGCATTTTAAAGCTTTCACTTCATTCGTCACGCTGTCGAAAGTACATCGCCATCATCTATGATTTTCGGAATCAAATAATCACACAAATCAACGTGTTATCAAAAATCGTTTCTGACGATGAGGTTCAGATTTATCATTAAAAATTAAACACATTCACTGTGCTCAAATGAATGGATTGAAAAAACAAATCAAACTTCACTGTTCGAATTCTTGACAGAATGTCTCAATTGTTGTTTGAAATATCTTTGCATGTTTGTCTACCGATATTCGTATTCTTATCCAATTTTCTAGAAATCACCGAACTACGTCCAATTAGTACGAAATAAAAACAGTGTACCTAGTACCCAGTCTGGGGTACCACCCCTACCCCTCCGTCTCCTGGTGGACAAACTGAAAACATTACCTTCCCCCTTCCTTTGAATGCGGGCGGTAAATATATTAAAAAGATCAAAGGTGCCGCTGAGAAAACGATGACTTTAACGGTACGTGTGAATGTACCCAATGGAACAAACGAAATTCAGTCATTTACTTCGGCACAGCTAGATAAACAAAGCAACAATGTTTTATGTTCATTTGCAACTAAACGCATCCGGTTTTCTGCCAATGTGTTGTGGTTGACATGTGTGGAATATTTGTTGTTCAGATCGTACAATGTAAACAACCTGCTTGAGGATCTCAAGTACCTGTACCGTATTGCTGGACACCAAGGCAAAGGGATCACCTTCATCTTCACCGACCAGGAGATTAAGGAGGAAGCTTTCCTGGAATATCTCAACAACGTCCTGTCGTCAGGAGTGGTGAGTACCCTTAACTGAATTAATTCTTACCTCCTTCTTAGGTTTTTCCCATGAAATGGTCCCATCGCCTGCTGGTCCAAAAATGACATCAAAGATAGGAGAATGGTAGGTAGGTTCCTTACTTGGACGTTTGCATTTCATTGTAAACTGTGTCGGACATGCTTTATGTATGACTTTCAAGCTGAAAAACGACAGATATAATTTTACTGCAGTAGTTCTTAAATCTAAGGTACTCTCAGTTCATCAAAATCTTCTTGAAAGAACAGCTCGGAAAGAAGTTCATTTTGGTACATTTAGCATATAAAATATACTTGCTCAAAAACTATGAGATTGGATTATATTTCATATTCGTCCGCTTGTCCATGACAAGTGAAGTTTGCACTCGTTCAAGTTGTTTTTTGCATGACAAGTTATAGTTTTAGGATACTATCAATAGTTATTTCCATTAATAAGTTGATTTTTATCTGGACAAGTTTGGGGTTATTGGTCCGAATGGACCAGTTGACGTGAAAAGTTATTGGATGGAATACTAATGAACAGTGAATGATGCTGTGTCTGCTACTTTCAGGTGTCTAATCTGTTCCCGCGCGATGAGATGGAGGAGATACTCCAGGAACTCATACCTGTCATGAAAAAAGAGTTTCCAAGGCGACCACCAACCAATGAGAAGCTTTATGAGTACTTCCTGACGCGCACGCGCGCTAATCTCCACGTGGTTCTCTGCTTCTCACCTGTAAGTGCTTGTGCTGTCAAAGTGATAGAGTGACTTAGGATTAATGACCAAGAAACACAGTAACCCTGACATCAGTAATTGCCTTAGTAACAGAGTCACATCACTTGCTCATCAGATAATGAATACAGACTACTGGATTCACTACATTGGGCCCTTAGTGATCAAGAACAGAACTATTATGTTACAAAGTGGAAATAAATATGCTCGGAAATCCAGTAGTCTGTACATTAAAACTAAAAAAACTTTGCTAATTTGTCAATTAAACTCTTTGAAAACATTCGACAGTATAACTTTCTTCTGTCACAATTGTACTGAAAAGGAGCTCTTTATACTTAGCTTTAAGTTTCTAAATGCCGACATTAACAGGACAGATTACGTGTATTCAATGTTACGTCACTTTATGTCTCTGACAGCTAAATTTACCCGCCATGTCCCAACGTAACGTATAAAGTGGAACCTCCTTTGGCAAGCCACTGTTAAAAAAGGCCATTTTTCCAACATGATTATTCGGGTTTTTTAAAATTTCTTATGTTAAATACAAAATTGCCCAATGTTGACACTTGTCATCAAAATTGCCCAATGTTCACACTTGTCATGAGCCAACGTTTTTGACAAGGTACCTCGTTGCAAATTCCGAAAAAATTAATTGTTTCCGAAGAGATTCTGAATGGCTTCACATAAGAGGTTCTGCTTGCTTTCACTAACCAATTAAATGCCTCGTGATTAACACTGAAGCCCGTGATTTTGTAGAATGACATGATACAGGTTAAACTTCAGTGTCTTAGTAACTTTAATTTTTTTCCTTACCCACCGTTTTCCCAGTTTGAAATGCATTATTAATTGCAAGGAATGAATCCCCCATGGACAATACCGAATATGAAAAATACAGATTTTGTCTTTTTTCATATTTACAAACAACGTGAGAAATGATAAATATAATTTGCAACCCTGCAACACAAAGTTTAAACAGCAATGTCACCTTAAAATGCCACCTTTCTGGACTGATTAGATATTCTCACACTAACCGATTTCGACATCGGTGTCGCTTTATGGTCAATTACACTGAGAATCGGTAATGAGTTCTTCCGGACGTTTGTCACATATTTCACATAAGAAGCGGCTGTAGCACTCAGTGGTGAGTCAGAGGATCACTGCATGCACGTCAGCAAGTATGCGTCTCGTATACTGCAACCGAATTCTAGACCCTTCGGATTTTATCAAATGCATCAATTGTAAGCGTCTTTGCTGAACGGAAAACATGACTGTGTGTGTTGCAAAATATATTTATCAAAGCTGATTATATTCCGCCATATTTATGAAATTTACACGGATCATTGCAGGCATGCGTTGGTAAATTCCACGAAAATAAACAATCGCACTTTAATCTATCACGTTCGTTGTAAAGCTACGTTCACACAGTGCGATTGTGAATGCGATGTTGCACGCGCAATTGCAGACTATGTCAAACGGCCTGAAACCTATTCAGTGCAACTTAACTGTGAACACTTTCATACAGATTAATTTCACCGATTACTTACGTCAAGCGGTAAGCGATCAATATGTGATTATTCGTTGTTACTGTTGCAGTTGCACAAACTAGGTTTCATACCAGTATGATTGCAACGTCGCAGTCGCAGGCAGACGCATACCATGTGAACGGGCCTTAGTCATCAAAAAGCAAAAATAAAACGCATGCGAATTAAACTTGCCAAAAAAATTGAAAAAAAGCACAGGAAAAGCATGCAGCGGAAACATCATCAGCGTAACGAAACTCACTTGTCCCCATTGCATGGCACATATATTCAAAGATTCATGGAAACGTTCAGAACTAAATACATTTGCTACTAACCATTTATTTTGGTGCTTCCAGCAAAATATTTTCCCCAGCTAACAATCTGTTTCCCTCCCCCAATGTAATAATTCCTCAATCTGTTTCCCTCCCACAATGTAATAATTCCTTGTAACCTGTGTGTGCAGGGGTGGATGTCCTCTTGGAAGGGTGAAGTATGTATTCTGCTTGGTGACGATAGCCAGAACGGGGAGGTTGGGCCATATGATTTTTTTTTTGTCAAAACGTGCAATACGCCACGATATGGGACGTTCTGGCAATGTGTTATATTTCACGTTGCTAGGTTACCATCATCTGATAATGACGTATTTCACAGTTATGACCCTCTTTGGAGGATAGTGTCTCAGCCTCCCTGTGCAGAATTCGACTTGGTTCAAAGTTTTTCAAAAACATCAAACAAGGAAAAGAAATAATTTGAAAAACTTTACATGTTGAACAAGGAACGACTGAAACCAGAAGTTTGCAGCATAAACCGGAAGTCAGTAACATAAACCGAAAGTTAGTAATATAAACCGGAAGTTTGCAATATAAAACTTACAAATATCACTAAAATAAAAATTCTAATAATTTAAGACCGGCTTTTGGAATGCTCGTGTAGGTACTGCATGATAACTGTAAAAACCAAAAACTGGTTGTTTGGTTTTGCATTTTTTGAAATAATATGTGTGAAGGTTTGACGTCAATTTGGTGACTTCACGAGGCTAAAGCATGGAGGAGTTTGGCCTAAAAAGGAGCTTGTTTTGCTGACGAAAATGCATTTCATAAAATCCGTGTACATTTGCTTGGATCTCGGAAACATCTGTACATGTGAATTTGATGTTATTGGATTGTATATATGACCCAAAAACCCGGTTGTTCCATTGACATTTATGTAATGTCATGGTGCCATGACAACGTGTGGTCGTCATCGTCGTTGTTATGGTAACCATCTATGAAACAGGTGTGGATTCCAACAGTCTGCCGCAACAAAGCACAGCGGGAAAATTTACAGTCGCCTGGGCTCAAATTGCAATCCAAAATTAACGTTAGTTTTGATGACTGAATGAATTTAGTGAATTTGACGCAAATGAACAATATCCGCTTTGGAATCTGTATGAGATGCTGATATAAACTACTTCCAGTTCATCTTTCCTTGTTCTCCATGAAAAACAAAAACTTACTTCTCTGAATACCTGCTCCTCTCTGTATATTCTTGCATGATGTAACAAAGTAATGCATGATTTTGCTATAGTGATGCAAGTCATCAGTTTGGCTTAAAGAAATATCATGGTACATCTCTCTTATTCTTATTATTATTACTCTCCCTTATTACTTTTAAAATATGTCAACCCCCGAAATTTTTCCCCATTAAACTTTCATGATATTTTACGTATTGACAATCTACTTTTAAAAAGATTTTGTTCTGATTTTGCCAATTCTGGTCTTAAACTCAGTTCACCCGTAACGTTTGCGTTATGTCTGTATCATTATTTGCATTAAATTCTAATGTTGTGTTAATGGTGACGCAAACGCAAATGCAAAGAATGAGCATACACCCATTCTGCATTTGCACCACCACACAGAAACTATGTTCAACTTTAATGTTGACGGAAACGCAAACGTGACGTCTGAAATAATCTTTACCAAAAGCATTTTTATTCAGAGATGTGCTAAAGATATATTTGACTCGTTGATATTCGACCAATGGCATGTTCAGACATTATATCCATGGTATTCTTGTTGAAGATTGAAATGGATTTATATTACACGATGTACATAAACATGTTAGGGTCTGTTTACACATAACATCACCGTCTCCATCTCATAGTTTAACATCGTCCTAATGGTGACAGACTGTTTGATAGACAGAATGGATGCAGAACCCATTCTGTCTGTCTGTCAGTCTGTTACTATTAGCACAATGGTGAACTTTGACGGAAACGGTACGTGTAAACAAGCCTTTAGGTGTGTATGCGATGTATAAAGCGTAGGTACAGGAAAATCATACCGCAAAGTACAGTTTAGTGCAAGACGAGTGGCCATTTTGCAAATAAAGCACATGAGTTTTCTCAAATTTGCCTCTGATAAACTTTAAAAGGTACATCACAAGCAAGTTTCTCTTTGGAATCTGGTAAGTTCGTGATTTGTTGTGGAAATAATTTTCGCCCAATAAAACTTCCATGGATTTCAAGATTTCAAAAGAGAGACTTGTTTTCAAAGATTATCTGGCGGGAAATTTGTAGAAACTCAAGTGTACATACAACCGCCGAAGATATCCCTCAATTTTAAGTAACGTAAAAACTTTTGACTAATTTTGATAAAAACTTTGCTATTTTGACAATTAATTTTTACGTTTTAAGATCCAAAGACCTTTTTTAATTCTATTAAAAATAGATGCTAATCAAATTGAAATGAATATTGCTTTGGCTTCAGCTAGATATCTTAGTTAGATGAGTAGGAATATAACTTACAGTGAACGTTGTGCAAAAACAGTTACAGAAACATAGACAGTATTCCTCCCGTCACCAATCGTTTGTGGAAGCAGAAATTCATTTTGGGGGCGGGGAGGAGATTAAAATATTGGGAGTCAACATGGTAAAAAAGTTAATGTTTTCAAAATTTCAAAAAAATTGTTTCATGCCACGTTCACTGTAATTATCAATATATTTTTAAATGACGTTTCATTACCTGCATTTCGCCATTTTCACCTCCACCAGGTCGGAGAGAGATTCCGCACGAGGGCACTCAAATTCCCGGGACTCATTTCCGGTTGCACCATGGATTGGTTCCAGCGCTGGCCAAAAGAGGCGCTGATCGCAGTGGCGGACCACTTCCTGTCCAAGTACGACATCAGGTGTTCGGAGGAGGTGAAGCGCCAAGTGATTCAAAGCATGGGTATTTTCCACGACGGTGTCTCCGAATCCTGCCTCGAGTACTTCCAGAGGTTCGTCTTAGAACTGGATTTTTCCTGGAGGCTTAAAGCTTTGTTAATACCTAGCAAAATTTATGAACGCGAAAATTTTAGAAGATTTGGCCAAAACTTTGAAAGCAAAAATTTAACTTTGAAATTTAAGAAAGGATTTCGTTCAACGTAAATACACCGCATCTTGTCCACACCATCCTCAATACTGACACAAACACGAAAAGCCATTTCCAATCCTACCCCTGATAAAAATTAGCTGACTAAGGAAATTGTGTTGCTTTTCCAGACATTTGCATACATATTACCAGCCACTTGTAATAACCTTCCTGTGTTTGTACATAATACCCGATGCAAACATCTTGATCTAACCGTGTTCCACATGGTATTCCAGATTCCGCCGGACCACACACGTTACGCCAAAGTCGTACCTGTCTTTCCTCGGTGGATACAAGGAGATCTACGGCAAGAAGCGCGGGGAGATCGGGGAACTCGCCGACAGGATGAACACAGGTACCGTGCAATCTCTCCCCTACAGTCTGCTTCTCTCCCATGGGCTGCCACCTCCAATACGCGAAATAGCATTAACTTATTCAATTTTTGTTTCTGGTCACCTTTCCATACCCAAAGTTTCCGGCAAATAAATAGCCCATCAAAGGATGTTCTATTCTTCGCTAAAAGACGGTATAGTAGTTGGGGATTCACGGAAGGCAACGACCAACGGTTCCCATTAAATTATGGTTTTACGAATGGCCACCGGGGAGGTAGAGTCCATTCAGTCGTGGTTAAACAAGTGAATGATGGAATTAAATTGCTCGTTGAAACCGCGGGTCATGAACAGGAGCATGTTTCATGTTTTGACCTCCCTACCGGCGGTGTTGTAGGTCTGGAGAAGCTGGTAGAGGCCTCCCTTGCTGTGGCGGAACTCGCCAAGGAACTGGCAGTGAAGGAGAAGGAGCTGGAGATCGCCTCGTCCAGAGCGGAGGAGGTCCTCAAGGACGTCACGACCAAGGCTCAGGCCGCAGAGAAGGTCAAGAACCAAGTGCAGAAGGTCAAGGACAAAGCGCAAGCCATCGTGGACGAGATCGAACACGATAAGGTTGTTTTTACTTTACAATTACCAAGTAATGTTATTCACTTGTAGTACCCAGTACACATTTGATGTTTGCTGGTCCTCTTGCGAACAATTAATCTGTGGTTGGATGGAATTTTCTTGCAAGGGATTTCAAGTTATCATGAAGCAAAAACTTCATGGCTTCAAAACCCAACGGCAGCACTAAGCGAAGGCATCACTGGCCAACAAAAATGACTGCACGTTGCTCCCACAGAAGGGATTTTTTTTCAGTTTTTCACAAATAGAAAGTGTATCTTTCCAGGCCATCGCCGAGGAGAAGTTGGAGGCGGCGCGCCCGGCCCTGGAGGAGGCGGAGGCGGCGCTCAACACCATCAAACCCGCCGACATCGCCACCGTGCGGAAGCTGGGGAAGCCGCCGCACCTCATCATGCGCATCATGGATTGCGTACTGCTGCTGTTCCAGCGACGGGTGGACGTTGTACAGCAGGACCCCGAGAAAGCCTGCATGAAACCGTCATGGAGTGAGTCTCTCAAGGTACGTACAGCAGGACCCTGAAAAAGGCCTGCCCTGCATGAAGCAAATCTCTCAAGGTACGTACTGTAGGACCCTGGGAAGGCCTGCATGAAACTGTCCTGGAGCAAGTCTCTCAAGGTACCCCGAGAAATCCTGAATGAAACCATCCTGGAGCGAGTCTCTCAAGGTACGTACAGCAGGACCCTGAAAAGGCCTGCATGAAACCGTCCTAAAGCTAGTCTCTCAAGGTACTGCAGGACCCCAGGAAGGCCTGTATGAAATTGTCCTATCAAACACTGCACTGTGTTGTAGTCCTACTTACCGCAGAAATGCCAAGACATACTACCAATTCTTTTGCACCCCCACCCCACTCTGTGACAAAACTGAATCAAACAAGCTAGCAATACACGGGGCACGGGGCTCGTGTATAATTTCAATAGTTTCCGACGCTCTCTGTTTTCCCTGCGTTTAATTAATTAACGACAATTTTTACGTCTATTTTATTAGCTGATGTCTGGCGGTAACTTCTTGAGCGCGCTGCTCACATTCCCGAAGGACACGATCAACGACGAGACGGTGGAGCTACTCGAACCCTATCTTTCCATGGAGGACTTCAACATAGAACAGGTTTGTAGTACCCCTACCTTTCCATGGAGGGCTTCAACACAGAACAGGTTTGTAGTGGAGGACTTCCACATAGAACAAACCTGATCGTCAGTTATTTTTCGACAAAAATGTATACATGTAACTACTGTGTGTGAACTTACGCTTTCAAAATTCAAATCTCAGAATTATTTCAGCCTCAATAATTCATATCAATTCAACAGGCTAAGAAGGTGTGCGGTAACGTAGCGGGTTTGGCCTCCTGGGTCAAGGCTATGGCTGTGTTCTTCGGCATCAACAAGGAGGTTCTACCACTAAAGGCCAACCTCGCTATCCAAGAAGCAAGGCTCGCTGCAGCCATGTCAGATCTGAACATTGCCCAGGAGAAACTGGACGAGAAACAACGAGAACTGGATATAGTGCAGGCGCAGTATGACAAGGCTATGAGGGAGAAACAGGTACGATGACAGCATCAGATGTCCTTTAGTCCAATAGTCAATTTACACTGACACGTCCTAACACTGGCCTTTAGGTATTTTGTGAATATATAAAGTTCCATCTATTTCTGTATTATCTGTGAACAGGCGTTGTTGGATGACGCAGACAGATGTAGACGCAAGATGGACGCAGCGTCGGCTCTGATCAGCGGTCTGGCGAACGAGAAGGAGCGATGGACTGAACAAAGTAAAGAGTTCAGAGCGCAGATCGGCAGGTAAACTTCTCTCCGTATATCTTCCCCAATACACACAGTTCCAAAAGAACGAAACAAGAAAGGTAATTACCATTACAAATTTCCCTAATAAAAATATTATTTATTCCGCCACCATAATCTACAGAGAGGTATACTACTAATAATCTCCTCAAAACTATTCTCCTTACAGATTGGTAGGAGACGTCCTGCTCGCCACGGCATTCCTGTCCTACTCCGGACCGTTCAACCAAGAGTACAGAGGATTACTCAACAGGAACTGGATGAAGGAACTCAAGAGCCGCAAGATTCCGTTCACCGCAAACCTCAACCTCATTGAGATGCTCACCGATCCCACTCAGGTAATCTGTTTGATCTGTGACCATCACGTAGGTCATGAGTACTTCAATTTACTTGCACAACGTATGATTCGCCGTACGTAAAAATATGCGGACAAGAACAAGATGCTGGAGTGTTTTTCAAACCTTTAGCTGTAAAAAAGATTTGACTGACCAATTAATCGAGTGGCCACCCATGCGAGGCACCACTGTACTAAACTTTGCACGCTTTCCTCTGTGGTTAGATCGGTGAGTGGAACCTACAGGGTTTACCGAACGACGAACTGTCGGTGCAGAACGGAATCATCGTAACAAAAGCTGCGAGGTACCCGCTCCTTATCGACCCGCAGACTCAGGTACCCCACTTATATTTTGAATTTTGGGAGAACACTTATATTCACCCCTTTGTTGTGAGGCCACTGATGCCTAAGTTTTAGACTTATGGTAATGTTTCCTCTGAGTTCAAAAGCGCTTCATTTCCTGCACTCAATGGACCCGATTCACTTTCACAATTCCTGATTCATTTCAACAAAATCCATAATTTTCAAGATTTGAGTGCCTTTAAGTGTCGAAATGGGACTCTAAAATGTATCTGTTAGTATAATTTAGAAAATGGCATCTTGAATTCAGACCACAGGTCGCAAGCAACAGCTGTCAGCCGCTCTGTATTGAAACCAGTCTTTAACACTGGATTGGAGTGACAGATTTTTGTTTTATTTTTTACCACAGGGTAAGATCTGGGTGCGGAACAAGGAGTCAAAGAACGAGCTACAGGTGACGAACCTGAACCACAAGTACTTCCGCCAGCACCTGGAGGACGCGCTGTCCCTCGGACGCCCGCTGCTCATCGAGGACATCACGGAGGAGCTCGACCCTGCGCTCGATAACATCCTCGAGAAAAACTTCATCAAGGTAGGAGAATAGATGGTGGATTTAAGGGATTCCCGGATGCGCCCTATCTGGGTTTTAAAAGGAAAATTCGTCTCATGCTATTTTTTCCCTTTTTATCGTCATTAAACATCAATCTTGCAGTAAGGGAGAATGGGGTATTCTGAAAGAAAAACCTGCGCCTTCCAAAACCAACCTTGCGTTTCAAAAGATTCGGGGACTTGGAACTTCTTGAGTAGAATGCGTTCCTCTAACTTAAATTATGGATCACATCCACTGTTCATCAGTCTGATGTGGTGCACATGTTCCGATAAGCAAATTAAAGCAAATCTAATGTGTTAAACATTCAAAAATTTCAACAAGGACAATAGATACTGCGTATCACGGACGTTGGGCAGAAAAAGATCCATTTTCTGTATGAAACAATGAACCGTGATTTCGGTTGTATGTCTCAGTTTCGGTTTCGGTTGTATGTCTCAGTTTCGGTTTCGGTTGTATGTCTCAGATCGGTACAACGTACAAGGTGAAGGTCGGCGACAAAGAGATAGATGTTATGGACGGATTCAAGCTGTTCATCACCACCAAGTTACCGAACCCTTCCTACACCCCAGAGATCTCCGCGCGCACCGCAATCATTGACTTCACCGTCACCATGAAGGGTTTGGAAGACCAGCTCCTCAGCCGCGTCATCGTCACCGAGAAATCCGTAAGTATTCATATTTGTAGAAACTAAATCCGCAAAAACTCATTATCACCGTAAATGGGCTTGAGGATCATCTGTTCAGCTGGGCCATCGTCACCGGGAAATCCGGAAGTACTCATATCCGTTGATACTTACTGTCACCACTGAGGGCCTGGAGAGCCAGCCCTTTCATAATCACTGAGAAATGTTCATTCCATAATATCTAAATCTGTAAATGTGCATTTCTGTGAGTACCCTAGCCATAAATATTCAAATCCATAAATGCTAAAATCCGAAAGTACTTCTAATCAGAATTCTACGAAATCCAGTAGTACACGCGGATTTCTGTTAAAAACAAATGATATCAGTGTTATTGCTTGCTCGTTAAGAGTCAGCTATTTCATCAGTTTGACGTTTTGAGGTCTAACTTAAAAGAGGCAAAAATCCGGATTTTGTGCTTGTGAGATAACGTGACGTCATATCACCTAGCAACGAGCCAGCCTGTGATGTTAACATCACGACGTTATTTTTTCATTGATACCCAACGTGTTTGTTATATAGGAATTGGAGAAGGAACGAGTGCAGCTGGTGGAAGACGTAACGTCCAACAAGCGTAAGATGAAGGAGCTGGAGGATAATCTACTGTACCGACTCACATCCACAAAGGTATTAACTTGTTTAAACATACTCCTTCTTGAAATCAACAAGAATTTACATTTCCGACAATTGCAACTGAAATGACTAAAATTAAATGTATGATTACAGGGGTCCCTTGTTGATGACGAAGATCTTATCAATGTACTCAACGTTACCAAGACGACTGCTCTTGACGTCAGCCAGAAGCTACAGATCGCGGCGGAAACAGAAATCAAGATAAACAGCGCGCGTGAGGAGTACCGGCCCGTGGCCACCAGGGGGAGCATCCTGTACTTCCTCATCACCGAGATGTCGTTCGTGAGCGTCATGTACCAGACGTCACTCCGACAGTTCCTCGGACTGTTTGATCTCTCCATGGCAAGGTAGGAAATTACTTCATTACGTCTTTTCCGTGAACGAATTCCTCACCGATCCGTGGAATTTTCTGAATCTATCGCCGATTCCCCTGCTCTCAGAGAAATACCAAATTTTTTCTTAAGTGTCACTGACTGATCCTTCTCAGGAAATACGGAGACGATTGTTGATATGTCTCTCACTTGACAAACACTTGAGAGTTTGCCATCTGTAAACCACCATGAAAATCAATGGCGGATCCAGGGGTGCCCAGCCGCCATTGGGAGAACTCGCCAGTTATTTTGCAATTTATTCCTGGAAATGTTCAAAAAAAGACCATTAGTAAATCTAAATTTCCTTTCTCGTTCTTATAGATCTCAAAAGTCCCCGATCCCGTCCAAGCGAATCATGAACATCATCGAGTACATGACGTTCGAGGTTTACAAGTACGCGGCACGAGGTCTCTACGAGAAGGACAAGATGACCTTCACCTTGCTGCTGTCCTTGAAGATTGACATGCAGAGCGGCAAGATCAAACATGACGAATTCATGACCTTCATCAAAGGTATGAGGCTACACAGGCTTTCGATTTTTTCAAAAGTTTGTCAAATTAGGGACCAAGTTCGTGGATCCTTCGTGGGTCTGCGAATCAAAACTTTGGGTTTTCATAACAGTGTAGGATTCTCTCAAACAGCAAACAATTCTCAACTCTGGAGTTTCCCATGCAAAAGGTTTAAAGCTCTATTTTCCATTTTGCTCACCAGGTGGCGCCAGTTTGGACCTGAATGTGGTGACGCCGAAGCCGTGTAAGTGGATCCTGGACGCCACGTGGCTGAACCTGGTGGAACTCAGCAACCTGCACCAGTTCTCTGGAATCCAGGAACAGGCAAGTCACACGTTTCCTTAACAGTTGTACGAAGTTGAGTGAACTAGTAAGATTTCATTGGCTTGTTCGCGTTAGTTGCGAGGCCAAAAATTTTACAATAATTCCCGGATTAAAATAAAACCACGGTTTTAAAACAACACTGTCGCTCGTTACAGGTGGCTCGTAACGAGAAGCAGTGGAAACAATGGTTCGACAAAGAGGCACCGGAAGAGGAAGCCATTCCAGACGGCTACAACAATTCACTCGATGTGTTCCGCAGACTGCTGCTCGTCCGCTGCTGGGCTCCGGATAGAACCATGTCACAGGTAGGAAGGGAATAAAACCATGGAGTAAACAACACAAGCTAAACAAGCTAAAGACTACAGACAAAGCAGAACTATGGCATTGAAAATCAAATGGAATTGTAACTCAAAAATGACAAAACCAACAGAGCCATGGCTTAAGTATTAGAAACCAAACAAAAACATTTGCGAAATTGTACCACAAAACCAGAATAACTGACTCAGACAAAAATCATTTTTAAGTTGACTAAATGACGTAGGTATCACTTACAATACATACAATATTCAAATAGTGTGCAATTATTTCCAGGCGCGAAAGTACATCGCGGACACGCTGGGTGACAAGTACGCGGAGGGGGTGATTCTGGACATGGAGAAGATGTGGGAGGAGTCGCTGCCCCGGACCCCCATGGTCGGGTTGCTGTCTATGGGTTCAGATCCAACCACCAGCATCGAGGCGCTCGCCAAGAAACACAAGATAGGTAAAAATACGATACACTCCGTCATTGCGAACATCCGGAGTTAACGAGAAAGTTGCTACATCATTAATCTGAAATTCTGATCAAAATTATACTTCAATCGCCACGGTATAATTGCATAAAAAACTGTCAGTGTTTGCTTGGTGCGGCATCGGTTGCAGTTCAACAACTGGGGTGATCAACCATTTCTCGAGAACTGAGACCCTTATTCAGAGATAACGCCATCCTTGGATTTTGAAACAAAGAGTACTTTTAGCTTAGCTACACCTGCTGAACAACTTAACTCGCTAGGACCGTAATTTTTTGTTGCAGATTGCCGTATGATCTCCATGGGTCAGGGTCAGGAGGTGCCGGCCCGGCGTCTCATGAACCAGATGATGCACCAGGGTGGTTGGGTGCTGCTACAGAACTGCCATCTGTCGCTGGATTACGTGGTGGAGCTCATGGACCAGATCGTCGAGCAGGACCACATCAACGAGAACTTCCGCCTGTGGGTGACCACAGAGTCACATCCCAAGTTCCCCATCACTTTCCTACAGGTACCTATCGAGATCAATTTTGCTCAAGACGAGATCAGCCATAAGTCTTCCAGTGTAAATCCGAGTTATTATCAGTAATTCTGACTAATGCTGAATAATTTTATGGTCTGCTTAATTCTGCTTTTATTTAATGCTGATGACCACTTAGTCAGGTCAATTTTCCATTGGATGCACAGAAAGATGGTACAAAAATATATCATCAAAACCGTTTTGGCAGATTGCGAGTTTATGAAAATTCGTTGGTGTAATAGAAATGGTCATCGACAATACTTCAATACTTCACTGATTACTGTGGTATTTGGACTAATTCTATCGGTTCATCTGTGGTGCCACGCCTTTACTATTTTCTCCTATGTACTTATAGATGGCGATCAAGTACACAAACGAGCCACCACAGGGTATCAAGGCAGGTCTGAAGCGCACGTACGCCGGCATCTCACAGGATTTCCTAGACATCTCCAACATGCCGCAGTGGAAACCCATGCTCTACGCCGTGGGCTTCCTGCACACATGTGTACAGGTATGTAAGTTAATACCCGTCTCACATGACGCAAAACCATTGTCAACAATGTCTCTAATTCCGCAAAAAATATTTGGTAAGGAAATTATAGCATAGCAAAATTCATGAAATAGAAAGTCAAAATTGAACAGAATATAAGTGACACCGCGAACTGTAAACGTTCTGCATTTTCAACGGAGTATTCACGAGGGAAAACGGCAAAAAAAATGAAAAGGTTTCGTTACCAAAGAAGAAGCCAGTGTTTCTCTCAGAATGAAGACCTTGGCTGGTTTGCACCAAGTTAATCATGGTGCAGCGTTTCCTGTTTTGGCAGTGAGTAAATCCAAATTAAACTAATGCATTGATTTCCTCTGTTCACAGGAGAGACGAAAGTTCGGTCCGCTTGGGTGGAACATCCCGTACGAATTCAACACTGCAGATTACAACGCCAGTGTCCAGTACGTCCAGAACCACCTGGATGACATGGACCTCAAGAAGGTTAGTCACAGCAACCACCATTCACTCATTCGTTCAGATATTTTCCCTGACCGGAATCGAATTCCATCGTAGCGTCACTCATCCCTAACAGCCTGTTCAGACTGCCCGTACGATTTCTTTTTTCGATTCCGATATTCTTTCAGATTTTATGGGTTGTATGTTGTATACAGAAGGTGTTCATACTGCTCCGATACCAATTTTCATTCTGATCTCATTGAGTGCTTTACCCATTTGTTTCCAATATTGGAAGGAAAATCAGAGTCGGAAAGAAAAAATCGGATGGGCAGTGTGAACAGGCCGAAATTATATCATTCCAATTGCCCATTTCCCTGGGTCATGTACACTCCAAATATTCCCAAAAGGAGACGACATGAACCTCTCGGATAATTCTAAAAAAACAAATCCCAGCCGAGAAAGCACTCGATCTTGTCGTATCTTACGTGACTTTTGAAGGCTTTGTTTCGTTAATGTTGGTAATGACAGCTGTGCGATAAATTCCTCGTGGTTTATTGCTAGATATCTTGTGTATTCAGGGCGTAGTTTGGTCGTGTATTCGCTACATGTTCGGTGAGATCCAGTACGGAGGACGTGTTACCGACGACTACGATAAACGGCTCCTCAACACCTTCTGTAAAGTCTGGTTCAGCGACGCCATATTCCAGAGCAACTTCTGCTTCTACAAGGTAACGACTGTCTTCCATTCCATGTTTATTTGTTGAGTATCTTCAAAATCAAATCTTCTAAGCCAATCGGGCTGAGGGAAAGTTGTATTCATCTGGACCTACGTCACTGCCCAGTTACACTTAAAATCCAAAGCTCGTGCGTGTTTCTACATCAACTGTGAACATATTCAGTCGCCAGTTAACAATGTGCGCTTTTCAGCATACTGCACTTTGGTTTTAAACAGACCAGATTTTTTTTCTGGCCCACAGTACAAGCTGGCGTTTTTCTATCAAATATTCCTAAATAAAATTTACTTTGTAGATAATACTGAATTTTGAAAAACTAGAAATATTTCAAGCATTGAATTTTTTCAGCTTATTTTTTGCCGCTGAAGAGGGAACAGCAACCATTTACAATCTAAATATTTTTACCGTTTAAATCAACCAGTGATAAATAATTTTGCCGTTTGCTTGACTTTCATCATGCGCAATAGAACTATCCAGTTCCCAGGGTGACAAAAAGCGAAGAGTACATGTATTTTATCAGCACCCTGCCTAATATCGACACCCCCGAAGTGTTCGGGTTGCATCCAAACGCAGATATAACGTAAGTCAAGAAATGGAGTGCTTGCACGGCAGTGGTTCTTAAATTTTAGGGGGTTCACGCGGATGTTTCTGATCCATCCAAATGAATCTTTTAAAATAAGAAACACTGAATATTTTTGAACTACTAGACGCACTTTCTTTTTTAATTTATTTTCTTTTTCCATTGTATTACTACATTCAGGGTTATATTATTCCAAGATCAACAAAAATACAAGACTATCAAGAGTATATCAACAACCTACCATCAACAGATACTCCTGAAGCATTTGGCCTCCATCCAAATGCAGACATTACGTAAGTTGTGACGTCACCCACATGTCACCCCCCCCCCCAAATCCGTCGTTGCCAAGGTACATGTTAAGTGTTTGCAGTGAATGTACTAACCAAATGCGTACTGAACAACCATCTCCACAACCAACAACCAGTCAGCCGCTTCCGATCTGATACGATATCAAACAATATCTGTTGGTGTGTCAAGTGTGTAAATAGATGCGACTCTTGTGGACATCTAAACTCAACATCCAAACAATACTTCATATACTCCGTTAGCGACCAATCAGTGCAACGACACGCCACAAAAAGGGCAAACTTGGAAGGCCTGATCGACACCACTGCTGGTGAACGACCACAAACCAGATGGCAATAAAAATCGATGCCATGTACATAACACACCTACTATGCCTATTGCAAATCTTTCAATACAAAGTTCATGATTAATTATTTTAAAAAATCTGTTTCGTAAAATTGCTTTTGTTTTGTCACAAGCAATTCATGTGCTGTGCATGTACTAAAGATGTGTCTGTGTTGTACATAGAAAGAACTAATGTCGTTTTGTCGTTTCCTCTCTGGATTTCATTCCAAACGAAAAAAGAGTGTTTTACCTATTCCTAAATGGACACGCAAGCTTCGTTTTTTCACCGTATGACGTACCATTCAGACTATCCTGTTAATGGTATGTAGTACCTACCATGGCTGGAAAAAAAGACAAAGACTAAAACAATGGTACAAATGCCACATGAAACAACGCAATCACCAAAGAGAATATGGTTCGCAGTTCCACTGGGGACAAAGATATGCATCGGCGCCTTTCACATAGCCGCCGATGCCATGGCTTCCGCTCTGTACCCATTCCAACCAATGACGCAGACGCCCTCTCGTCTCCTTTCTAACTGAAGGATTTTTACAGTTGCATTGGGGATATTAACATGTGGCGACTCCGTTAGATGTGCTGATAGTATCTAACAGTGTCAATCTGTCTTTGATGCGTAGTACGTACGTGCTAAATAGAATCATATTATGTACATCTGCCTAGTTAGAACTAGAATCTTTTTCACCTACCCTGAATAACGACCCATTAGAAGATTTAATCTCCTACCCTGAATGGCAGCTTGCTTTAGAAGATTGGAAGAAAGGGTTTCAAAAGGTTTTGTAGTCTAATATTCGGTTTTCTAAGTTTGCATGAGTGTTTAAAGTTCAACTTTTTCTTTTAGTGAGTACTGAAGATTCTAAAATCTTAAAACCTCAAAAAGGGCGTATTACATTTTAATTGCTTTTGAAATGTGATTAATTTAACGTACTTTGTGTGTGGCTTTTCGTCAGTTTTTGTCTTCCAACTTCAATATCATAATATATGTTTAACAACAGGTTTTGATCTGAATTTACTATTTTTAAAATCGGATAAATATAAATATGACTTGAGACGGCGGATCCCAGGGTCTCTCAAGACTGAATGACTCAGTCCACAAAACCAAACTGGTCCAGGTAACGAGAATAGCCCCGTGTTTCACGTGGTTTTATCTGATTGATCTGATCCAGGTGTTCAGATGAATCACAAATATTGACTCAATTTAAAAAACAAACAAAAACCAAACCTTTCAATCAATTCATTAAAATCTTTCAATATAGTTACCAACTCATTTACATTGGGTTCCGCTAAAATGCGTAAAAAGATGCAAACGAAATTGGTCGTTATGAGTGGGCGTTCATTCTAACCGAACTTCTCAACATTGCCTTTAATAATTTTGGTACAACGAAATCTGCTCGTTGTGACCATTAGGCTCGTTGTAACGTAATTAATTCATTGTTGTCTCACGACACAGGTACCAGAGTCAGACAGCGTCGAGCATCCTGGGTTCGATCCTGAGTATCCAGCCCAAGGACAGTAGTACCGGTTCCGGAGAGACGCGCGAGGCCATCGTGTACCGTCTCGCCGAGGACATGCTCGACAAACTACCCAACGACTACGTACCCTTCGAGGTCCAGAACAGACTCATCAAAATGGGTAAGACTTGTTGTAGTACAGAACTTGAGAAAATTAACTTGAAATGCAAATTGGACCTGAAAATTTGTCAACACAAGAACTAATTCAATAACAGTGCAGTCACACGAAATAAATCTTTTTAATTTTGAAAAAGAAAAAAAATTGAAGTCACTTTCTTACGACAATAGGACACCTGCACCCGATGAACATATTCCTACGTCAGGAGATCGACCGGATGCAGAAAGTCATCTCCAGTGTGCGTTCGACGCTGTACGACCTCAAACTGGCGATAGAGGGCACCATCATCATGTCCGAGACCCTGCGAGACGCGCTGGACTGTATGTACGACGCCAAGATACCCAAGGCATGGCTCAGGGTAAGTCAGTCACCACTTTCTGTGTTCAAACCCAAACTGCTGACGAATATTACCAAAGTTACATTACAGTAGAACCCATTAGGCCTTCCGTACACTTTCTGCTTTTTATGGGCACTTCAAATGAGGCCTTTTTCACGCGCACCAATAAAGTTACTGTATTTGTCAGCGGTACCTTTGATCTTTTTCACATACTTAAATGTAATTTGTTAGCACCATAGGAACGTATTGAACGGCACAAAAAGTGGCTTTAATGCGGTACGTGGAAATAGACCTTGGCATGGAATATTGTCCGTAAATGACAAGGGTTTACAATGAAGATGTATCTGACCTGTAAATAAGCCTCAGGGTAATAAATAAGCTGAGTAAAACGGTCGAAAAAGGTACAATGCAGTGATTCTGTAAGGCAGGTTTTACTGCACCACTCTTTTTTTGCCGGTCAGTTTTCTTTTACGGCTAAAATAGCGTGTAAAGGAGGTTCTGCAGTAACGAAAATTCTCCTAAACCCAAATTTCTTGCATTTTGTATAGATTTCGTGGGACTCGAGCACGCTGGGATTCTGGTTCACTGAGCTGATAGAGAGGAACAATCAGTTCCACAGCTGGTGCTTCGACGGTCGCCCCACCTGCTTCTGGATGACCGGCTTCTTCAACGCGCAGGGATTCCTCACCGCTATGCGACAAGTACACAACCTCTTATCTAGTTTTCATTGATGCGAACTTCTTGGTTTTGGGATTTAACGTTGCATTGGCAGCGAGTCCTCCTGCGACTTGATTCTCTGCGAAGGCCACGGTTCATATTCGATCGATGTAAAATTTTCACCGTGACAATTGACGTGTATGTGAATCAGACGCGAGCCACCTTTGACGTTTCTTCGCTCTCTTTCATAGCAAGATAAACCCGCAAATAACCCAGTTCAATACTCAAAATTGTAATTCTTATTACTGGTTGCACAAGTTTTACACCAGACCAAAACAGACCGTGGACTAGTTCCTGAACAGCGACATACTGAGGTGAAGGTAACTAATAAAATAAAACAGACCAGAAGCCACAGTAGCATTATAAACCTGAACTCAAGCACCGCATTTTACCATTATTAACCTGAACTCAAGTACCGCATTTTACCATTTCCTAGGAGGTGACCCGAGCACACAAGGGATGGGCCTTGGATACCGTGATTCTACACAATGACGTCACGCGTTACACCAAGGATGACATCGGCCAGCCACCACAAGAGGGTGTGTATGTGTATGGCCTGTACCTAGAAGGTGCTGGCTGGGACAGACGTGGATCCAAACTGGTGGAGCCCAAACCCAAAGTTCTGTTCGAATCGATGCCCGTGATACATATCTACGCCATCAACAGCACAGCAGGTAAATTAACGCAATCCTTGCTATATCCTAGCTTGTCTTTTCTTGACAAAGACAAGAAAATCACCCCGTTGTGGTACACTCTCTTCCTTCAACCATCAACCCGAAAAGATTTAGGATTACAACTTAGACCGCACTTTTCAGCCACCGAATCAACATTTAAAACCATGATTTTATTTCTTGCAGGTCACGACCCACGTATGTACGTCTGTCCCATCTACAAGAAGCCACGCAGAACGGATCTGACGTATATTGCCGCCGTGGAACTGAAAACCAATCAGAATCCGGATCACTGGATTCTGCGTGGTGTGGCTCTGTTGTGTGATATCAAGTAGATCAACCGACCAATCAGCAAAGATAATTACACTGTTAAGAGTATATTGTTATTTGACACTGTTCAAAGTGCAGTTTACAATTTAACCACTAAATGACGATTTGTCATTGCACTTTTATTAGAGTATTACCTAACAAATCAAAAAGTACATGAAAATGTACTGTTATTTTATTTTTACAAATTAATTTTTTTCATCTGATATTCATTTATTTTTGCTAAGATTTAGCAACAGATAGATATAGTCTAGTCCTAGTGTAATAGGAAGTATTGAAACATATCATAACCGATTGTAAAGTATTTACTGATTCCAAGCAACAGCAATGACTTTCAACTTTGCACCGATTTAAAAACGTCAAACGTTTTCCACCATTGTTATTAATATATTCCACTTCATGAGCACTTTCAAATAGTGAGGCTAAGACAGGTGGAAAGCTTGATTGGCTTGAGACCAGAAACAACTGTCGAATGAACTGTCTGAATTCTAAACTATAAACTGTCAAATGAACTGTCTGAATACTGAACCAGAAACAACTGTGGAATAAACTGTCTGAATATTTATCTTGTCTACCTACACCTTGTAAGAATTGAAGCGTTTCTTAGCACAGGACAACGCATATATACAGTACGTATAAAATAATGAGCTGCTGAGTGATGCAATCTTTGAACCTTATCTACAATTAACAGCACATATCAAAAGTTTTTCTGTAGTTATCCGTCCTGTAACGACTACTATTTTCTCTATTTTGTTCATGCGTTCTTCTATTGTTGCAAAATGATAGCATTTTACCACTATTATTTTTGTGCGTTTTGCCTGCAACAGTCAAAGAGAAGAACTTGCACCAAAATTTTTGTCAATTCAAGAGATAAATTTGTTAGTCGGACTCGGAAGTTATAAATCCAGTAAAAATCTTGATCCAAAAATTGCTACTTATAAATTTACGTTTATGTTATGTTTACGTTTACGTTCTGATGATTAATTAACCGAACCAGTCCGTCCAAGGCAAAAATATTTTACAAATAATGGAAACATATCTGTGATCAAAAGTTTTACACTTGAGAGCAATAAATATTTTAGATAGAACATAATCATTGTTGATTTTTGTTGTAATATTTACATTTTATTATCCTTAACAAATTCTGTATCTGTACAATGGGATAACTCAGTTTCTCTGGTCGATATTCCTCACACGTCTTCAGACTTAGTTACAACAGGACCTCTCTTGACCAAATAAGGTGCAAGAATTCTGTTGCCGCAAAAAAAAAGAGGATGACTATCCAAAATTAAAAGCGAATTTCATAAAGGTAACTCCGATGTGTTGGAGATTTAACTGTAATCTTGACCCTAAACTCCCCATTTACTGGTGAATAATCGGCTACGAGTTTGCTCTCTCCTGACCTTCTCCATCACATATGAACTAGTTCAGTATTTGTAGGCAATCTATGTCAATGGTTGATGCAAAAACAGTGCACACGGAAAGGTTGTTACACGTGGCACATCTTTTTTTTCTCACTTCCAACCAATTTTGTAAAGTAGGCGTTTCAATGTGTCATACCCATTTTGGATTGATTCATCGCTGAACTGGCCTCACTGATGTAAAGTTGTTTCCTTTTCTCCTTTGTAATATTTTAAAACCTAAACAGGATCCTACAGACTACGTGAAAAGTCTAATTGTATTGTCTGCGGCACTGGAGAATAACCATGGCTGCGTCGGGTGGAAGACGCAGCATAGAACACCGAGGTCTTTGTGCTTCTCGTGGCCCCTCAGCACCTTCACTGGCACGATTAGAGGGTTTTGTAGCATGTCACTGAAAATCATTAAGAAATAAAGCATGCACTAGTTTCAAACCATCCGCTGATACACATTCTGTGGATTTTCAAAAATACTTTCCTGGTTCCCTCCCTTTTCCTGTGACAAAGAATGTTTTAGTTCCTTCTTCATTTACATTCCTTCCAATGGATTTTCGCTTGTAAAAACTCCTAATTTGGCATTCAAAGTTTTCCTGGCAGGATTGTTCGAATTTTTTTTTTTTTTGTTTTTTTTGTTTTGTGAATTTTAAGTAGCACGCGATTACTAATTTTCCGGACAACAAATTACCAATCGGATAGACTGAACTTCACCATGAACCTTTCCGCCAGTGGAAGTGTAATTTGTAACAAACGACCGACTTACTTGAAAACTTTCCCGTGACACACGATGACGGAACTGTCGTCAGACGCCGAGGCGAACAGAGGGTAGCGTCTGTGGAAGGCCACGTGACGTATCGCCTTCTTGTGATGCCTGCAATGTACAATGAGGATAGTAAATAATTATATAGCAAAGAAACCTTACATCTGGTGGCTCGGTGGCCCTTTTTATGGTCAAAGAAGTCAGTGACAAAAAAAGCCATTGAGCCATATTCATAATTACCGTCAAAGTCTTTTTTCTTAATGTTTAAAAACGAGTTGAATGTATTCCTGGGGTGCTGTTTACATATAAAGTTAAAAAGATCAAACGCGTTGCTCTAAAAAAAAGCGGTGATGTTGCCGGTAAATGCAAACAAGGTTAAAAAAAAGCCATTCTTCAGAGCGATCCGCCACACATTTTATATCCCGGAAGACGTTTTCAAGCAAGACCAAAACAAAGCCATTCTTTTGAGCGCTTAGCCACATCTTATATCCCAGAACATGTTTCAAAGCAGGTAGATTTACAAATGAGGTTCTGTTGTTCTGTACAAACAAGGTTGTTACCGCCCACCATCCGAAGGATGGGGGAAGGTAATAGTTTGTCCTGTTTGTCAGTTCACAAGGGGGGGGGGGTACTCAGGTCCCAGTCCAGGGGGGGTCGGGGGGG